>CABHPQ010140499.1:0-19866 GCA_902168405.1 Peromyscus aztecus | reverse complement strand
CCCTCAACAGTGCTAACTCTAGGGCTGGGCACACAGCAAGCCTAGGAGGCTGGGGCAGGCATCAGCTTGGCTCAGGACCTGACATGGGGACATCTGCCTTTGCTCTAGGGCTCATCAAAGGCTGTCACCATGGCTCTGTTTCTGGTGGGTTCTGGGGTGGTTTGTGGGAGAGAGGATCATGTGTTCACTAAATGAGCTGGTTTGCTCACCTCCAGGATCCCAGAGCCTGCCTAGGTGCCTTTGCTTTCTGGATCTTAAATTTTTTAAAATATCATTCTTATTAATACGTTTGAGTGTTTTACTTGCATGCATGTATGTACACAACATGTGTGTAGTGCCTGCAGAGGCCAGAAGAGGGACTCAGAACTGGAGTTACAGACCATTGTTAGTTTTCCTGTGGGTGTTGGGAACCGAACCCAGGTCCTCTGGAAGAGCAGCCAGTGCTTTTCATTTTTCGAGACAGGGTTTCTCCCTGTAGTTTTGGTGCCTGTCCTGGATATCGCTCTGTAGACTGGGCTGGCCTTGAACTCACAGAGATCCGCCTGCCTCTGCCTCCCGAGTCCTGGGATTAAAAACACGCGCCACCACCACAGCCAGTGCTTTTAATCTGAGCCATCTCTTTAGCACCTTTCTGGATGTTTTTAATATAAAATACCTAGATATGGTGTTTCTATTATTTTTGGTGTATGCATTCATAATTTATTATTTCATGTTTTTTTTTGTTAGTTTGGGAGATTTTGTGTGGCTATTTTCTCTGGAATTCTGGTTAGATATGATTTAGAATTTTTAATTTATACATTTCTATTGTGTCATTTTGGCTATAGTGCTAATTAGTGTGTATTTTTCACCCCCACCTTTCAATTCATTAATGGCTCTTTAATTGTGTCACATCTGTTGCTTAATCTACCCATTTTATTTCTGCTTTGAATAACAATTTCTTCCCTAAAGGTTCTCCTGGGTTTTCCAATAACCTTGGTTATTTTGATGTTTTCTTTTTTTTGCTTATTTATGTTTTCATTGCAATCACAATGTCCTTGAACAGTTAACACAGTTCACAAAAATGTTTGGTACTAATTTTGTTTTGACTGGATCTCATCTGAGGCTGGCCTTGAACTATGCAACCAAGGATGACCTTTGAACTTCTGATTATCCAGACTCTGTCTCCTGAGTGCTGCATTTATAGGCACACATCACAGGTGGTTTATACTTTATATTATCTATATAATAATTCCAGTTTCCGAGTTATTGGAAACCTAGCTTTATTGTCTGATGTTTTATATTGTCTGCTAGCTTTATATCATGGTTACTTGTTGTGTTACAGTCATTTATGCTGTGTGACATTTGTTTAATGATGCAAATGTAGATGTAACTAACCGTCTTATTAAATAAGAAACACAGAGCCAAGGTAAAGATAAAAACCCAAGAGGTCAGAGTTAGGAGCTTACCCACGTGCTGCTGGCTAGCTTCTTCCGCCAAGAAACCTCTCCGAAAAGGGAGCTACTTCCTGTGCGTTTAATCTTATAAAGAGTTCTGGTTCTTCCTTCTCATTGGTTGTAAACCCAACTACGTGGCTGTCTCATCACTGCCTGTAACTACGTGACTGCCTCGTCAGGGCCTGTCTGTGCAGACCTCCAAGTCTTCTATGGTTGGTATTGAGATCAAAGGGCGTGTGTCTCCAATGCTGACTGTATCCTTGAACACACAGAGATCTACCTAGTTCTGCTTGCTGAGTACTGGGATTAAAGGCGTGCACCACCACGCCCGGCTCTCGCTATGGCTTGCTAACAACTGACCTCTGGGCAACTTTATTTATTAACATACAAATAAAATCACATTTCAGTACAAATAGAATACCACTATATGCAAAGATGTGTTGCATTCTTTTTTTTTCAAGACAGGGTTTCTCTGTGTAGCTTTGCACCTTTCCTAGATCTCACTCTGTAGACCAGGCTGGCCTCGAACTCACAGAGATCCGCCTGCCTCTGCCTCCCGAGTGCTGGGATTAAAGGCGTGCGCCACCACCGCCCAGCTGTGTTGCATTCTTTTATGTTGTATTTGTTTAATGTTGTAAAGCTGTGTTACTTTGCCTGTCTAAAACACCTGATTGTTCTCATAAAGAGCTGAATGGCCAATAGCTAGGCAGGAAGGGATAGGCAGGGCACCAGGCAGAGAGAAAAATAGAAGGAAAAAAAAGAGAAGACTGAGAAGGCAGAAAAGGAGAAGGAAAGGAGGACATCAGGGTTCAGCCACCCAGCTACACAGCCAGACACAGAGTAAGAAGGAAAGAAAGGTATACAGAATAGAGAAAGATAAAAGCCCAGAGGCAGAAAGTAGACAGGATAATTTCAGTTAAGAAAAGCTGGCTAGCCAAGCTGAAGCCAGGATTCATCAGTAAGAATCTCCATGGGATTATTTGGGAGCTAGGTGGTGGGGGTCCCCCAAAGAGTTAAAAAAAACCCCAAAACTGTAGTTCCTTGTTTCTTTGTGTCTTGATGGCCTTTTATCATAGGGTCCTCCGTGTGTGTGTGTGTGTGTGTGTGTGTGTGTGTGTGTGTGTGTGTGTGTTTCATTGGTAGGGCTTTAATAGGTCCTAGTGGGGGATGTTTTTCTCTAGAAAGGCTTTGTGTGATCCTTCCTTCTGGATGTTGGCATGTTTGGACTCTGCTGAGGCTCCATTTGTAACAGGGCTGCATTAATTTCTTTCCTTGTCCCTGTGACCACATACCTGACAGGAAAGTAACTTAAAGGAGAAAGTGGCCTGGCAAGATGACTAATCAGGTCGAGGGGATTGCCACCAAACCTGAAGTCGTGAGTTCAGTATCTGGGACCCACAGAGTGGAAGGAGAGAACTGACTCCTACAGATTGTTCTCTGACCTTCACAAGTGCACTGTGGCATGCACATTCATATATACACACATGCACACAATAAATAAAACACAATAATTTCTTCTTAAGTGGAGGGAAGGTATATTTTTTCCAGAGGAATATAGTCCCACATGGTGGGGAAGGAATGGCGATGAGAGTGGCTTGGTCTGTGGTACCAACCAGAAAGCAGAGAAGCGAGAATCCCGGCACTCAACTGACTCCATTTTTTCCCTTTTTCATTCAGCCTGGGACCTTAACCCATGATGGTCTACTTATCTTTACAGTAGGCATTCCTTTCTCAGTTAAGTCTCTCTGGAAACATCCTTGAAGACACACCCACCCACAGGTGTATCCCCTGGGTGAGTCCAAATATCCACTTGACAAGACCCACTTAGCTCCTCCACCTTACTGGTGGCCAGTATCTCTGTTACAGGTCCGACACTGGTTCCAGTACCCAGCGTCGAACCTCCTTCCTACTTGCTGCTGCAGACCAGGTTTAGCCTTGGCTTGTTTCCTCTGGCAGTAGAGGCATGGAAAGGAGGTCTTTGGAACAATGTGCCCAGTTCTTTTGTAAGTAAGCAATGGAACAACAACAACAACAACAATAACAAAATGTGTCAATCTAATCTAGCCCTCATCTATTTTTTCAGGAATAAAATCTCCACAGCTATACAAAGGCCAAGACCACAGTGGTTCCTTCGTGAGGCTGCTAAGAATAGAAAGTCTCTTATCTGGAAGAATTTTGGCTTCCACAGCAGTGACAACCAAGACCCCACACAACCGGAAATTCGTTGGCTCTTCTTCTCCAAGATGGTTGACTGACCCTTTCCCATGTGTATGATGAGTCACAGCTCAAAAAGCCCAGTTAAATATTAATTTCCAAAAAACAAGGGGCAGCTTGTCAGTTATACGTTTGTGCCAAATGTTGCATGTGCCCAACTTAAAATAAAAAATAAAATTCTGTTTTACCAGGAAGCAGAGAAGGGAGAATGCAGATACTCACTGGCTTCTTCCTTTTTCTTTTCTTCTTTTTTTTTCTTTCAGTCTCAGACTTCAACTTGTTCTGCTGACCTTTATGGCAGGCATTCATTCCTCAGTTTAACTTCCCTGGAAATATCCTCATGACATGCCCAGAGGTGTGTCTCCTAGGTGATTCTTAATGTCGTTGACTTGACAAGATCGACCATCACCATGCTTAGCCACAGCTTGTGTGTGGAGGTCTGAGGACCACTTGTGGTAGCCAGTTCTCTCTTCGCCATCATGAGGGCTCCAGAGTTAGAACTCAGGTAGGCTTAACAGCAAGCGCCCTTCCCTGCTGAGCCATCTTGTGACATGTATTTAAAATTTAAATGTAGCTGGGCATCTTGGCTTTGTTTAGTTGCCTTAATTAAAATTCAACACATATGGCTTTTGAATTTATAGCTATGTTGTTTTTAAAACCATCATCTCTCCATGGGTATCCTTGGGCAGATGAAATGAATGACCTGCCCATGTGACTTAACAGCAAGACTGAGATTTGAACCCAGGTCTCCCTGACACTGAAACCAAGGCTTCCTCTATTCAGCAAGATGGACTTGGCTACTTCCATGCGGGTGAGAAGCCTAGCCTTCCCCGCACCCCCTCCCTGCTTAAGCTCCTGTTCCTACAAAGTTTCTCCCTGGGCCGCTGAGGCCAGGTGCTGTGGGTGCTGGCGAATCAGAACAGCGTGTTCCCATTAGAATGTTCTTTTCCGGGAGGAGATAACAGGATAATAGGTGTGTTACTTGCTTCCTGTGAAATGATGAGTGACAAAAAGTCGCTGGAGATTAGAGTAATTCAGAACGAGTTAAGCTCCTTAGAGATCAATTTTTATTTTGAGGCAAGAGGGAGAATAGAAGAGATCTCAAATAAAGCTCACTGCTCCCCACCTAACCTCAACAAGCCTTGCCGGCTTTGGGAGGGCCATCTCTGTGTGCTTGAGTAGAGCCAGGGCAAAGTAGGAGAGGAGACAGTGTCCCTTTGCCTGGTGATTTAGGAGCAGATGCTGTCTCTGCATTGGGTTCTTTGGGTAGTTTCTAAGGGAAATGGGATGTGTAAATGAGGTTTAACTTTTCCCAGATAGGAGGGAAAATGAAATTGGCCATTTGGGCAGTAGATGGCATTTCCTTCCTCTCGAGCATCTGACTGCATTGTCCTTGCCTGATTGGCTGGACCAGTGGGGCAGGATCCCTCTTCTAGGGCAGCTGCTCTTGAGCAGTTTTTGATTCATATGTTGTTTTCTATGGTGTAGACAGTGCTTCCCAACTAGTGGTCACTGAACCAATGTCTTGTTGCCGCATCGGGTCATCCAGGTACAGTTCTGAGATATGTATTTCTGAACTCCATTCTTGCAGACTCTGAGTCCAGCAGGCCCTGCTTGGGGGTCTAGGAATCCATGCTCCTCACTAAGTCTCCCAGGTGTTTTTGATGACCAGCTAGACTGGACGTCCCTGGTAGAGAGAGGTAAAGGGTTGAGAAACCCTACTTCATAATTAGAAGGATTGCATAAGGCAAAGTTGAAGATGTGATCTTTGTTCTCTGCAAACACATTTTGCTTTTTGTATTTTTTTGTGTATTCTTAACAAGAAAATCAATTTTTTAAAGGGAGATCTGATGCCCTCTTCTGGCCTCTGTGAGAACCTGCACTCACATGTACATAAACACATAAAGATGCACACGTATACACATAATTAAGAAAAATAAATAAATAAATAAATAAGTAAATAAAAGTAAATATGTTTTAAAGGACAGTAGTCAGGGGAGGGGGAGAAGAGGAAGGAAAGAGAAGTTTCCATTAGAGAAGTTTTCTTTACCATGTAGAGCTTTGGATCTGCCAACTAAATCTTGCTCCTAGAAGCAGGATGAAGTACAAAGATCAGGCCCAGGAACACAGGTATTTGGGTTCTTGTTTTCAGCTGGATGGACGTGGACTCACAGTTTTTGTCTGACTCTGACTTCTAGGGAGATTGACAGATGGCGAGGAAAGAGGGAGCCAGCCACGTGGTAAAAGAGGAGGTAGCTACAGGGTCCTAGCTTTTATACTCTCTTGTGGGAATCCCACCACAGTTTTCTTTTGTTATTTCAGTTTTTACAAAGTGGATAACTGTTCTGCTCTAGAACCAGTCACCCCAGCCCCTGCCTAGCCAGCATATGAGGCGTCCTGGTTCTACTCAGGGGGTTCCTGGTTCCTGGATGGAAGTTCTCATGTCCCAGCCCCTCCAAGCACCTATTCCTGATACTACCACTGACATCAGGACCTTCCTATCCCCTCCACTTTCTGCTGCACACATATGGCCATGCATGCATGCATGCATGCTTGGGTAGACTTTCCCAAGTAACCCAGGAGGGATTGTGTCCATTATCCAGTATTACTGGGAATGCTAGAATTACTGAAAAAAAAATGCTCTTATCCCAAAGTTACACGAAGGTAGCTAATGAACAAGAAATATATTTAAACACATGCACCAGACCTCAGGTGGATTTCTGCATATCAAGAATTTCAGGGTAACCTTTCTAAAAACCTTTTGTCTGGCCACTACATTCCCCCTCCCCACATTCCACTCCCACTCAACAGGCATGTGCTTCCCTCTCTCATCCCTCACCTATGGTGTTCAGAGGCCATCAGCAGGGTCTGGCCAAGACTGTCTCACTCAAGTATCTCTTCCTCAGGGTGGTCAGGCAGACTCTGTGTCATAGCTGCCTTCTGCAAGGGATCAAGAGAGGCAGGCCCACAAGTGACCACCAGCTTCCTCTCTGATGTTACAAGAAGGAGAACAAACATACTTCTTCTGCATGTCACCTTATCTCTCCTTTTGTCCTCCGATTTTCTGGGTATCCAGAGTTATCACGGGGCCTGTGAGGTCTTCCTGCATCTCAGTCACACTGGGTCTGACCTTGACTTCAGGTTCAGTGACACCAAACTGGGGGAGGGTCCAAACTGGGTGGAAGACACATTGACCCACACAGTGACCCACATAGACACTATGTCTGAGACCAGACAGAACCAAGTTTGAAGATGGGCATTTCATCTAAGCTTAATATTTTCTCGAGTGTGCTGTTGATCAATTCCTGAGCACTCCAAGCTTGTGAGGCTCTCAAGTGCACCAGGCTGAAATGGAAGGACACAGTCCAACAAGGAAGACCACACAGGCCCCCGGAGTAACTCTGGTTATCCAGAAAATTGGAGGACAAAATGAGAGAGGAGGATTTCCAGGAGACCACTTATGAAAGCCTATGTGAAAAAGGAGGAAGAGTTCCCTTCTTCCTGTCCTTCATCTCGTCTTCCCTGGCTGCCATCAGATTAGCAAGGGATGCAGAGGGTGGCTCTATAGGCTGGGTGCATCCTTTAAAGATTATTATTATCTGTTCTCAAAGTAAATGGCACAAAACCAACATGAGCATAAGCTGGGACAGGCGTTATTAATGGTGTTTATTTTTCATTAGGAAGCCGGAACAATTCCCTAATTGCTAGTGGATTCCAGGATCTGCCTTATTTGTAAACAGTGGCTCACAAAAAAAGTCATTAACAGAATAAATAGCCAATTTAGAGCAAACAACTGTGCTTATAAAATGTAGTTAATGGTCTAAAGGATGCTTTGCAGAAGCTTAGTCTCTTGCCCACTTCTGAATCTCCATGCCTGGCTCACCAGAACCACTCACAGATTCCTAAGGACCAGACCAGCCTTGCTGGGTTTATCATTTCATTGTCAAATGTCATTCTTCTGGTTATAAAGGTTACTCCTCCCCTTCATGGAAAAGTCATCAAATACAGAAAGGAATAGCAGAGACAATTAAGACTCTACCACAGTCCTACTTTTAGCTATAACTATTGACATTTTTGTTTACATCCTCCTTTATGTGCAAACAATTCATGATTGATCTCATATTTCATCAATCACTGTGGACCTGATCTTTTTGTTTCCTCAGCCAATTTTTGCAAAAGCATTTCAGCAGTCATTAAAACATGTTCTTTGCAAGCATGATGGTAATGGATGGGCAATATCTCAATGAATGGACCACCTGTAATGTATTTAAGTCTTATAGCTGCATAGGTAAGTTCAAATTGTTCCCTATGAAGAGACACTGCCTTCAGCATCTCCATGCCAAAGCATTTGTAACCGAGTTTAGGATCATTTCTTTGGAATAGGCTCACGAGAGAAGTTCCTAGATCAAAAGGTCTGAGCTTCTCCCAGGCTCTTAATACAAATTCAGCCATGTGCTTATGGACCATTTCCTTCAGGTGGACTCAAGCAACAAAACCAAAAGGCAGTTAGATGAGGGAAGAACAGGACTCTGCTGCCACCTTTGTCTGCTAAGTGAGATCTGAAGTGCTTTGAGTGGGAAAAAAAAATCAGATTTTCTTAGCTTGGAATGCAGGCAAAAGGTCCTAAAAATACAGCATTTTTCAAAAGGCAGCAAGTTCAAATTGGGCTTAAAGATAAAATGTCAGGGGCAAACTCTAAGATGGAGACAAACTCTAAAATGAAGGTGACCTCTAAGACGGAGAGGAGCTTTCGAAGGCGGCGATGGCTGTAAGATGGAGACAGAGTAGAGGACCTGGAGCCTCTAGAAGGAGTGTGGTGGGGGTCAGACACGACAGTGGCTTCTCATTATCCCTGCCTCTCCCCAGGAGTGGACACCATCAACGTGAGTTCTCATGCCCCGATTTAAAGCTCCTTAGGTGCTTCCTAATGGTCTCATGGATTCTGTCTTTTGCGACTCAAAAGAATTGCAGTTGTTATTTAAGTCCACTCTGCTTTAGTAGATGAGGCTAGGCATACAGCAGTGTAAAGAGACTAAGTCCTCTACAGGCAGGATCAATGTTTGTCTTGTGTTCTCTATCCTTAATAGCCAGTAGAGTTCTTACTATGTAATAGTGACATTAATGGAACGGAATACATTTAGGTAGCTGGTAAACAGATACATTCAGAGGCAAACTTGTGAGAAGGATAAGATTCCACCAACATTGGCTGACTTCATCTTGTCCATTCTTTCCTACCCCCTGGAACCCTCTCTGCTTCTCTGGCTGGCTCTGAACTAGGAGTCTAAAGACCAGTGAACAGGATTATGCTCAGGTGTCTAGCCATGTGCCTAAGCTGAGCCCATCTCCCTAATGACTAATGATGCAGAGGTGTTGATATGGGTCCTCCTCAGGGTTGGTGAGCTTGCCTGTGACTCAGAGAAGCATCCTGTCTCCACCTTCCTCTTCTGGTAACTCATGGTTACTGTTCCAGCACCCACATTCCTGCAAAAATCCCCTATCTTTGCCAAGAAGAGCTTCTGACTTTCCAAGTCAAGTAGGTCAGACCAAGTCAGAGTTGACAACAGGCTGATGTGTCTCTAGCCACCACTGTCCTTGCCATCAAATCACCTAGAATCATGGCAGCCCCGTGTTCACCATGGCAACAGGACAGCGCCTGGCTCCTGTGTTTCCATTATCTTTTGTTGCCTTTCGAAAAGTAGGTGTTTCCACGCTGTCCTATTCTTAGCTTCCTAATGACATGTTAGAGGCTTTTGGTCTGAGGCTCACTTCTCTTGAATTTGAAAAGCAGATTTGTGGGAAAATGGTATGGATTCCAAATTCCGTGGTATACGCGTCACTTGACTGATTTTGAAATGTGGTGTCTAAGTGAGTTTTTAGATTATATATAGAGAAAAAGCTAAAACCATGTTGTTCATACCTGTGATCTCAACACTTGAGAGGTAGAGGCTGGAGGATTGCTGCAAGTTCAAGATCAACGTGATTTATATGTGAATTTCACATTTGCTAGGGCTGCACAGTGAGATTCTGTCTCAAAAAAAAAAATGAAACAAACAAAAACTGAACCAAACACCAAAACTATGTCAGAGCTGAAGATGTAGCTCAGTGGTAGAGTGCTTTCCTAGCATGAGACTGGCCCCATGTTCGATCCTCAGTGCTGCAATAATAAACATTGCTCCCTTCCTCCCTCTTTCCTCCCTCTTTTCATTCCTTTCCTTTTGACAAGCTCTCCAGCGGTCCAGGCTGGCCTCACTATGATACTGAGGGTGATTTAACTTCCGGTCCTCCAACCTCCATCTCCCAAGGATGAGGATTACAGATGTGCACCTCTAAATCTGCTTTATGCAGTGCTGGGGATTGAGCATAGGACTTCCTGCATGTTAGGCAAGCAATTTACAGCTGAGCGACAGCCCCAGCTCTGGTCTGTTTCTTTAAAAGACAGCCGAGAATTAGTGTTTTCTGTTTGTAGCTGGATACAGCCTGACCTAGTAGAGGATCTGCTTCTATATGTATCTCTAGCTGAGGTTTGGGCTTCATGGGGTGGAATTCTTGTTTTTCTCTTCATGTCTCTGAGGCTTGTAGGCTGCTAGGCACATGACAGGTGTATGATCAGAGGTTCCTGAATAGCTGAGTAATTTTTACACCATAGAAATGATGTTGGGATGTGGCTGAGGGAAGATAGTTACAGTAATCTTCAGTACGAGGATGGTCTGAGTAGTTTGTCTAGCATATCTGATATCTCATTGGCCTAGAGGATTCGGAGACTGGATATTCTCTGGATCACAGGGTCATCAATACTCCTCTTGCAGGCCCTTCTTAGAGGGGTGTGGCTTAAGACTGGGACAAGCCTATGCTGTCACAGGAGTGAGATCACTAGGGACTGGAGCCTCATCTGTCATTTTCCCTCCACACCCAGGCCCTCTTCCTCGCTCATTTCCAGTTCAGCAGCGAGGCGACAGTATTCACAGGGGTTCATAGCTTCCACTGGAATTTGATGCTCACAGAACAGAAGCATAGCAACAAGGCTCACACATCACATCAGGAAACTTGACACCAAATCCTGAGGTCTGCAAACTCATTTCTGCCTGGCCTTGGGTGCTACAGTCTAAGGTCCCATGACTGGGACTTCTCACTGGGGGAGTGAGGAGACTATGCTTGTCTTTTCTTTCTCTCTTTCTTTCTTTCTTTCTTTCTTTCTTTCTTTCTTTCTTTCTTTCTTTCTTTCTTTCTTTCTTTCTTTCTTTCTTTCTTTCTTTCTTTCTGTGGGGTCTCTGGCCCAGGCTGGCCTTGAACTCCCTATGTAGACAAAGATGATCTTAAAGTTTTGATCCTCCTGCCCACATCGTGTGTGTGTGTGTGTGTGTGTGTGTGCATGTGGCACTCAGGATTGAACCCAGGGCTTCACGCATGGTAGGCAAGCAGGTAGAGCTGCATCTCTAGCCTCTCACTGTTTTTGTTTGATTTGGTTTCGGTGAGCAGATGTGATAAGTATATTTACAGCTGGATCAGTAAACAGCTGATCAAGTCTCCTGACATGGGCTCTGTATGTGTATGGGGGAGTGGGGGCAGTTCCTCAACAGCTTTTCTAACAGACCAGTGCTTTCTGATCCTCATAAGATGAGTGCCATGCCTCAGCCCTGGCATGAGACAGTGCTGACCATAGAAATTTGCTCTGCACCCTCTCTCAGCCTCTCACCATCTCCTCTTCCCCACCCTCTTCATCCTAGGATCTTTATCCTCTCTAGCCTCTCCAGCCTCTCCACCTTCTCCAGTCCCTCCACCTTCTCCAGCCCCTCCACCTTCTCCAGCCTCTCCACCTTCTCCAGCCTCTCCACCTTCTCCAGCCTCTCCACCTTCTCCAGCCTCTCCACTTTCTCCAGTTTCTCCCTATTCCCAGTGTACAGCCCCTCACTGTTCCTTGAAGGAGGAGGGGTAATTGTTCTGGGCACCCCCCAGACACTGTTGACCATCAGATTCCTCCCTGTGTGGCTGGGCTAAGGGATCTGTCATTCCAAATCAACATGGTAAGCTTGCCTTCCTCTCTGATGGGCTGTGTCAGGAGGTTAGAGAGGATGGGTTTTTATCAAGCATCCAGTATTACACACCCTGTCTGGGCTGTTGGCTGAACAAGACCTTAAATGGTTCATAAATTTGATGGTTTGCATGTGAGAGTCAGGACAACTAGGTAAATCACGAAGGTGGGTAAGGTGGGAGCGCCCTTTAAAATCAAATAATTTTAATGACTTTCCACAGGCACAAAAGGCACCCTAAGGAGCAGAGGGCCCAGTAGGAGCCACACAGTGAGGGCAATGGGCATCCCAGGTCTCTAGTCCAGGATTGTGACCAGGTTGCTAAGTGATTGATTTTCTCAGACATTAGGGAATCAAGGTAACCCACCCTCTAACAAGCCAGGGAATCTTTAGTCCAGGGATCAAGGGTTATCAGCCAGAGGACACTGAACCCAGATAAACTCAGCCACAGGAACGATCAGGAAAAGAGGAGTAATTCGTCACAGTACTTTTAGTTCAGTCTAATAGATCGAGTTTACAGTTGAAGAAAGCAAGGTTCTGTGGTGTTAACTAGCTGTATAGTTTGAATGCATATTCCCAAAGTCATGCATGATTTCTAATGGTGTAGAGAAGTGGGACCACCACCCCCAAGAATAGATGGAGCTTATTCCTGTGAGAACGGCTTGAATATCATGAGTGGGTTTGTTATAAGTAAGCTTGACTCTAGCTCTCTCTTATGAGCATGACCCCTGTCTCCTACTTTTCTCTGTTGCATGATGTAGCAAGAAGATGCTAGCCTCCTAAGCTTGTACTTCTCAGCCTCCAGAACAGTAAGAAACAAACCTTTGTTCTTTATGAATTTCCCAGTCCTTGGCATTCTGTTATATTGTTATGGTCATTGTTGTAATTGCCTTTTACAGCAGCAACATTTATGGGCAACAGAGATCTCAAGGTCTCTACATGACAGATAATGGGCCAAGTCTGTCTACTGTGAGTCCAGGAGTCATGCTTTACATTTTTGGATGTTTTACATTTTTAATGGACATGTAAGTACCTGATCCTATCTTGTGGCCTTCAAAGACTAGAACATTCTCTGTGAGACCTCTTAAGGACAAGTTGCTGAGTTCTGACTTGGACAGAGAATAATGGTCATGGTTTATTCTAAAGGTCAGAGCAGAGACACAAGGAGGCAGAGAGCTGGAGCCATGGAGGGAGGTGCAGGGAGCAGGAAGAGACCTGGATGAGGAGATAAAGTTCTGTAAGAGGGGAAGTGCACAGGAGAAGAGTCTCAGGGATGCTTGGATGACAGAGCCTGAGAGTCAGGATAGATGGTGTCAGTTCTGGGTGACAAAAACCAAGCCTCAGATGTCCTGAGTGAGTTTCTGTTCCAGTGGTGTGTGCATGCTCATGATGTTAGCTGTTCCATGGCTGTTCTCAGCCAGGCATACATTTGTCCACATCTCTTAAGGCCACCAAATAGTTTCTGTTCCTTGACATCTAAAGAGTCAAGACAACACAAAATACTGGGGTTGGCAAGGCAGTGGAGACATTGGGGCTCCTGTGCACTGCTGGTGGGAAAGCAAACTAAAGCAGTGGCCGACAAAACAGTATGGAGGTTCTTTAAAAAAATTAAAAATAGAATTGTCGTACGATCCAGGAATCCAATTCCGGGTGTCTATCTATAAAGAATTGAAAGCAAGGTCTTGAAGAGATGTGAATACCCCAATGTTGGCTGTAGCCAGATGTAGAAACAATGCAAACATCCACAACTATGTATGGATAAAGAACATGTAGCATATAACCTAATGGAATGCTATTCAGCCTTGAAGAGTAAAGAAGCTTTGCAGCACATGACCACATGAATGACCCTTGGGTACTATGCTAAGCCAAGCAAGGCAGTCATAGAGGTTAAACACTGTAGTAGGGATCCAGTGCTTACGTGAAACCTGTTAGCTTTCTTACCCTCAGGACAAGCATATATTAACAGATCAGGCAAGGGTGATTTAATTTGCCCATGGTTTGGGAAGTCTCAGTCCAACATGGCAAGGAGGGAGGGGTAGAACAGAGCAGCCTGTGTGCTTGAATAAGTTGACTTTCTCTTTTCTTTTTATTCTGGTCGGGCCCCAGACTAGGGCATGGTGAGATCCACATTTTGGATGTGTCTTTATCCCTCAGATAATCATCTCTGAAGGCATCTCACAGATATATCCAGAAGTTTGCTTTATTAATCTGTGAGGTGCTTCTCAGTCTATCCAAGAGGAATCACTGAACCATATGGTGGATTAGTGGTGACCAGGGATGGGAGGCTGTAGAGCATGGGCAATTGCTAATCAGTGGGCCTGAAGTTTCAGCTACGAAGATGAGTAAGTATGAAATCAGCCATCCAGCACTGTGCCAATACCTAACAGCACCACGCTCTTCACTTAAAAATCTGAGCTGGGGTTGGAGAGATGGATCAGTTAAGAGCATGTACTGCTCTTGCAGAAGATCTGGATTTCAGTTCCCAGCAGCCATGTCAGGCAACTCACACCTGCCTATAACCCCAACTCCTGGGCATCCAATTTCCTCTTCTGGCTTTCATAGGCATCTGCATTCACATGCACATACCTACACACACACACACACACACACACACACACACACACACACACACACACACAAATGTATTTAAAAAGGAAAAATCTGAGAGAGTGGATCTGATCTTAAACTGTTTATAGTAAAAAAGTAAACTTTTTTCTTAAGTGTTGCACCAGCAAAGGCACACAGGAAGTCTCAGTGCCACAGTGCCATTGGCAGAGGCTTCTGGGGGAAGAAAAGTCTCCTGATGCTTAAGCAATCTTGCCAGTTTGGTGGCTCTCAACCTACCCTAGTGCAAATCTACATGTGGAGAGTATGGCCTTTGAATGGTCACCAGGAAAACTCGGGTATACACCTAATCTCTTCACTTAATTAACCACAGCCGATGATAGTTCATACAGATTTTGAAATAAAACTCAAATAACATAAAGTGAATCGGAGCAGTTCAGGGGCATTTCAGTTCCTCTGTAGTGCCCCACAATCACCCCTCCACCTAGATCCAAAACATTTTCCTCACCTCTAAATACAACACTACACCCATTGTGTTAATTGTATTTCTTTTTGCTGTGACTAGAGCAGCTCAAGGAAGGAAGGCAGGTACAGTCCACCAAGGGGGAAGTTTTAGTACTAGGAACAGCTAGTCACACCATACTAGTCACACCACACTATTCACACCACACTAGTCATACCACACTAGTCACACCACATCTGTAGTCAGGAAGCAGTGAGATGAATGTGGGACCTGAGCCCATACAATAGTGCCCCCCACATGGGGTTTCTGTCTTCAGTTAAACCCTCTGGAAACATCCTCAAAGAGACCCCAACAGGGGTGTGTTGCCATGACGACCCTAAGTCCAGTCAAGCTGGCAATGATGATGAACCATCACATCTGTCAAACTAGAACTTTCTGTTTTCCCTTTCCTCAAAGAATCTGGCACCTCCACCCCAGCTCTAATCTGGTTTCAATCTCTGAATTTGGCAATCTTAGACACACCATAAGTGGAATTATACGACATTTGGCCTTTGTGTCTGGCTTCTTTTGTTTAAGATCGTGTTTTCAAGAGATTTACCCACATGTGTCAAGACTGTTACTTTTAATGAGTATAAATCCCTTACATGGATTTACCACATTTTCTATACCTACTTACGAGGTGATGGATATTCGGGTTCTTTCTACCTCTTATCTCTTATGAATAGCTGCTGTGTACATCCTTTATGTTGTTTAGAACCCCCAAGAGAAGCTCAGTGCCATTCACTGAGGAACATGCCAGCTTGACCCAGCAGCCTCCTGTGCAGGGCTCACATACAAAGAGACACCCCCACTGTGACATGTTGAAATGGCAACATGGCAGGTTGGCCTCTCAAACCCACCTCTTAAAAGCCCACCCTGAGGTTGCTTAAGGAATTACTTGGTAATTGAACTGGTAACTTTCAAGACCAAAATATCTGTTTTCCTCCTCCACTGAGCACAATGCCTGTAAGTCCTGTGCTGCTGTTAGCTGTGCTTGGGAATAAGCAAGTAACCTTCCTTTCTGCTGTACAAAGCGCGAGCAGGGGAGAGGCACTGTCCAGTGGGAATCACAAATAGAGAAGAGAGAAATGGTCTTAGGGAAAAAAATTGATGGTCATTTAACCTCCCCAAAGTGCAGAGAGAACCAAGCATCCCTGGTCCTGAGGGCCAGGGCACCATCTGTGCCTGAATCTGGACGGTGGTTCCTCTCTGCAGCCGCGTACACATGGGGGCCAAACTCCTTCTGAGCATTCTGCACAGAGCCCCCTTTGCATTCCTGTGGCCTGCGTGAGACTTGCTTCTCTTGGAAGCATCAGCTCTCTCAATTCTCCCTCCCCCTTCAAACAGATCCAAATGACATCCCCCATTGGAGTTAAAAAAAAAAAAGTATACTTTTTTTAGCATTTCATTAAATTGGAAGTCGCAGGGCTACTTTCTCAGCTCTTAGAATAACAGTGAGCATTTCCTACACATTCCAATCAGTTAACTTCTCCGGACAGTTTTTCCAGGGAGCAGAAGGATCCAACTCCAGACCCACCTCACCTGCGGTCTTTCCTGTCACTTTGGCCCCAGGAAATTGACTGGTAAGGGGAACAGAAGGCTTGGTTTATCTGGGACACAATACATTGAGAGTGTTTGTGCATGAGGTTAAAGCAATGGCCTAGGATGCTGACTGTGTTTATGCCCTGTTGGGTACAGGGAGGGAAACAGAGCAGTCCCTGAATCATTGGCATCAAGGTTGAAGGGAAAGACGAGGTTGCTGTCTTCCCAGGCAGAGCAAAGCAGATGAGAATTTCCATGGCCCAAAGCAGGTTGTCTAAGTAGGTATTTTACAGAGTGTAATTTCACATAGAATTTTTCAAAAAAGAAGAGGAAGAAAGAAAGAGGAGAGAAATGAAATCTCGCCAGGCTCCCTCTACTAAAGGCCATTTGGAAGAACCCAGAAAGCTTAATGATGTCCTAAAAGGCTTCAGAAAATGTACCAGCATCAGCAAGTGTGGAAAGGATGGGGCTTTGTGGGGATTCTAATGTCTAAAGTCTCTAGACTGTGCCCCTCTCCCAGAAACCTCTGTAGTGGTGACATGTGTCCAGCTTCCCATGTACACTCTGACAGCAAACCTCCTGCCAGATGTGTGTGTGCACATGCCTGTGGAGCACAGAGGTAGTGAGGTGTCTTCCTCAATTGCTCTCGACCGTATACCCTCCCTTTCCCTGGTGTGGGGGACATGCACATGAATGTGAGGTTGTATGCACCATGAGGGAGCCAGAGGATGATGTTGACTGTTTTCTCTCACTCTCTGCTTTATCACCTAGAAACAGGGTCTCTCCCTGAATGGAAGACTCAGTTTTCTGCTAGGCGGATTGGCCACCAAGCTCCTGGGATCTGCTTGTGTCTGCCCGCCCATCCACTGCTGGGGTCAGAGGCATGCATCGATTTTGTAGGTGGGTGTTGTGCATTCAAGTCCAGGTCCTCGTACACAGGTGGTAAATGCTTTCCTCCCTGGGTCATCTCCTCAGCTTCTGCTGCAAGATTTTAAAGTGCGGCTTGCAAGTTGATAATTTAATTTTTTTTATTCATCCCCTTGCAAATGAGAGGGATGAGGAGCTATGGGGTATCTGGGTGCTCTTTGTTATTGTTGGCTCCCTGGGGAGAGTGAGGCAGGGGACTGGAATAGACTACCTGTGAGGACCTGTTGTTAGATGGAGATTTATTTGCTGAGTTGAGCTGCTGTGGGGCTCTCTCAGGGCTCCTGGGCTTTGTGGAGACCTCAGCTTGGGAAGATACGAGGACCATCCCCAACAACAGAGATTAACAAATTTGGAAAGGGGCCAGAATTGGGGACACTCTGTGAATGAAGAACAGAAGCAGACAGGAGATGAAGTGACTTTGCCCCAATGTGCAGAAGCTTTTCATTCACAGAGGGACCTGGAAGGGATTGGCACCCAGAGCCCAAGCTAAATCCCAGCTGTCACGGATAGATGCCTCCTCACACGCCCCAGAAGACAAATGTGGCTACCGAGACATAAATATTCCAAGTAGGGAGAAGACGGGCAGGGAGAAGTCATTAGCAATGACAAAGAGTCTCCGTAGCAGGTGAGCATCACTTGCCTCAAAATGATCACTAGGGTTAAGGTTGACAGCGAGCAAGAGAACTGGGGAGTGTGGTGCCTGGAGGAGCAGGACAGGATGGGGGAGGATTACATCCTGAGCTCGGCAGGATCCTTTGGCGGAGGCAGAGGTGAATGTAGCCCTTTCTCCTCCCTACACCCACCCTCTCCACCCTGGGGAAGCCACCCTTCTCCTCCCAGCATACGTTCACTTTGGATCCTCGAGGGAGACCATCTGAGCGTGGCAAAGCATGCCAGTTGTGGGACTGGTTGAGCTCTGCATCTCAAAACAGACTAATCGGAAACCCTAACGTTTCCTTGAGAAATGCTACCACAATTAGCTGCCTATACTATCACATGATGCAACATTTTATTACATAGCTCCACCGACAAGCCACAGCATACAGTTGCAGCTCAGCACACAACATTCCACATGCTCAGGCTCCTCTTCCTTCTCGCTCCTTCACAGTCATAAAAATACAGGAAAGTGGGAAACCTTCCGTTCATCATCAGGTCAAAAACATTCCCTGCCATTTGCTTAGGAAGGAAAAGAAAAAGGAGGAAATTAAGACGGCGTAGGGCGTTCTTTGACTTACCTAAGCATGAAAGTATCAACCGGTATGTTTTTGAAAATTGAAAATAAAATTACAGAGAAAATGCTTTATTTGATTCTCTGTTTATGGGAAATTCATTTTATTTGACTTTTTTATTTGTAATATCAACTACGGAGCAGAGCACAGTTTCCAAGGTGTTCCCGTATGGTCTTATTCCTCTAAATTATTAATGCCTTGCTGTTGATATATTGTCAGCCTAGTGCATACATGCTATGAAAATGAGTTTTACAGTAGGTTGGAATTTATAACAAAGCTTGACATACGCAGCTAATTCACCTACACAATCCTGTCAGTTTTAGGTTCATAAATAATTGATACTCAGGGCTTGAAGTTCAGCTACTGTTAGTCCTTCAGCTGCTAAATTCCAGCAGTATAATGGATGAATATTTGTTTATAATTTCTGTACATGGTCCGGATGTCAGCTCCCTTGCTTCATTTGCATACGTAGATTGAGATGTTGGAAGTGTAATGAGCGTATGAAGATGACGAATTGTTTGCCGGGTGCCGGTGCGGTTCTGTAAATGTTTGATTAGTTCTGAATGGATTACTGTTAGATTATCTGGTTCAGAGGTTAACGTGAACAGCTCTTTGCTCCCAGAGCTTTTGTGATCCCTTGCTGACAGATTTTAAAATTCATACCGCGAGATTGGAGCCGCAAAAGCGAGGGGGTGTTCTCGGCAACAGATGTTTAGTAATTAAGCATACGGTTTCCCTGTTTGGGAGGGCTGGAGGAATTTCAACCTGCCAGGATGTGTTCAGTTGAAGAAACTAGAGCTCTTAAAGTAGTCTTAGTTAGCGCTCAGGTGTGGGTGGCTTAGCTTTCTAGTGGAAGCTGGGAGAAGAGAGCACCCAGAGAGAGCTGGGGAGGAGGGAGAAGATTGATGTCAGGTAAGGGCAGCTTCTTGAGATAGCTGCATTGTGGAAATCAGAACATCCTTGCTGGGTACCAGTTGATGATGCTGCAGACCCGCAGGAGGTAAGGCCTTCAAAAGGTAGAAGGCCCTCAGGTAGCAGAGCCCATAGAAGGTGGAGCCTCCAGAAAGTAGAGCCCCTAGAAATAGGGCTATCAGGAGGTAGGATCTGTAAAGGACAGGGATCTCAGAAGACAGGATCTTCAGAAGGTATGGTTTCCAGAAGATAGGGCCTCCAGAAAATTCCGTACCTAAAAGATAGGATTCTCAGAAGGTAAGGCCTTCTGGAGACCTTCAAGGGAAGTAGGCTTTTAGAATTCCTGACAAAAATGGCATCTGTAGAGTCTTTTTGCTAACAGAGGCTGGCAAGCAGTTGATGTCAGAAAGCAAGACTCTGAGGAAGCTCCTTTACATGCAGTGCTTCAAACATTTGTGTCTATGTATATGCATGTAATCGTGTGTGTGTGTGTGTGTGTGTGTGTGTGTGTGTGT
>CABHPQ010140498.1:0-12735 GCA_902168405.1 Peromyscus aztecus | reverse complement strand
CAGTTTGTAAGCAATATAAGTCTCTGTGTTTACTTGGTTGGGTCTGAGCGGCTGTGGGACTGGCAGGAGAAAGAGATTTATCCTGACTGTGGGTCAGGCAGGAAAACTCTAGCTACAGGGAACAGGTCAGGGGCTCGGTCTGCCTTCTCTTCTCACTGATTCTGTGAGCAGGAAGGCCCCAGTGTTCTGGGTCTCTGGTATCCCATTCTCCATGAGACACCTTCTTCTTTCAGACATAGGCTGGAGAGGTAGAGCCATGCTTAATGCTTAATCCATCATGAATGTATGGATGCAGACTGCACTGGGGGGCCTGGATAGAGCACCTTCAAAGCCCTTATTTGACTTCTTTCTCAGGAGATCAGGTCACCTTATCCCTCCCTATGCCACATGGATTCTCTATCAGGAGAAGGAAATGATTTTGTGGTTTTCTCTAACCAAAACTAAAGAGGGCATTGTAAGCTTGCTATGTTAAGGGATATATATTGCATTGAGCTGACCTGGGGCTGAAGAGACGACACTGTCCAGGGAACTCTGTCTACAGCCTGAAGACACTGGAAAGCCTTAAGACACCTGAGGAATTGTTAGCTAAATAGAGGCTTCTCCAGGACCTGTCACAGGTAAAGCACTGTTCTTCCTGCCACACAGTATGGTGATATTGATGTTGGGGAGAACAAGCAATCTACCACATTTTCTGTGGACTGAGAATGAGTTTGCTATAAGCACAGAAGAGTCTTAGGCTACTAAGAAAGGACTTTCCATACTGAGGGCAAGGCCAGGCCAAAGATATCAGGTAGACACCGGAGGGGTATAATAGGAGGGGTGAGGCCAAACTGAGCCTGGGTGACTATAGAGGACCCTGACTTCTACAGTTGGGGAAGAGTGTTGTGGATATGGGAAGCAGAGGGTTTGTGTTTCCTTGGTTCTGAATCCTAGGCTACAGTCGCTTCCTAGAGACTGGACCAGGACAAGCAGGGTACCCTGGCTGGCAGGTAGAAGATGAAATCCAGGGCTGGTTCCTAGAGGGTCCAGATGGGAGCAGGAAAGTTGTCCGAGGTGGTTCAGCAGGTGGAGAATGCTCCTAGGCCCAGACATGTCCACAGCAAACCCTCAGAGCAGTGGCCCACGGAAAGCGTGAAAGCAGACTTCCTGGAATAACATCCCACCTCCAGGCCCAGCCACCTGCTTCCTATTGTTTCTTGGTAAAGAGGAGGGAAAGTGAAATTGATTCAGAGGTGAGAGCACATCATTCTGGTAGAAACAGAAAACTAGCAAGGAAAATGTTGGGACACCAGCTGCTGGGCTAGGGAAGCGGTAAGAGGCTCTCCATTTGAGTATTTTGGAAGAGTCTTTCTTCAACTTTGTTCACACCTCTGCTTTTCTCTGAGAAGTTTATGACATCCAGGCATATAAAATACATACACACAAGTCAGTTACTAATAATAAATCATAAAAAACTTTAAAGCAATTCTTAAGTGTACCTATACTATTAGTATTTATTAAAGACAAAAGCAGGGTTGCACATAAATGAGATGGATGGATTCGTATACTGAGAATTAATCTTGGCTGAATATTTAATTCTGCAAGACATAGAGTGCATTCAACACTGTTCAAGGTAGATTGCTATTTTGATTATATTATCATCAATGCTGAGAACACTACTTCACATAAATACACAGTAGAAAATGGCAGAAAAATGTTTAGGACCTGTTTGGCTAGTTTTCTCTCAACATGACACAAGCTAGAGTAATTGGGAAGAGGGAAAATGCCCCCACCAGACTGGCCTGTGGAGCAGAGTCTCGATCAGTGATTGATGTGGGAGGATCTGGCTACTGTGGGTGAGGTCAGCTCTGGAAAGGTAGTCTTGGGTTCTCTAAGAAAGCAGACTATGCAAGGAACGAAGAGCAAGCCAGGAAGCAGCTCCCATCTGTGGCCTTTGCCTCAGCTCCTGCCTCCAGAGTCCTTCCCTGACTCCCTTTGATGATGAGCTGTGATGCAGAACTGCAAGCTGACATAACCCATTTCTCTTCAAGCTGCTTTTAGTCATGGTAGTTTATTATACCAGTAGCGACCCCCCACTAAACCAGAGCTACTTCAGAAACTGCTGGAAATTCTGTTCTCATCCCATACAAAAATTCATTTGACAATTTCTTTATTAAACTTAAATCAGCAATTCAAATAGCAAATTTATAAATCAAACATTTTTAGCATTATACAATCCAAAGATAGACTGGCTATTAATTTAAATTCTTAAGTATGTTTTGAGTATTGCATTCATGAGATTTGCATTCACATCATTCCCACCCCACCCTCTTCCCAACTCAGCTCCTCTTGTGTCAGCCTCTCAAATTTATGGCTTCCTATTCCTTAAATTATATAATTATATATGTATATTTGTAGGTATGTGTGTGTATGTATACACACACACACACACACATATATATATATATATATATACATACATACATACATACTCATTGTTGCTTGTATGTGTATGTTATTAGGGATGACCAGTTGGGATTGGATAACATATGTGGAACTTGTCACTGGAGAAGAAAACCGATTCTCCCCCTCTTAGCAGCTCTTCCTCTAGGGGTGAGACGTTGTGGAATTCCCTGCATTCACGTCAGCATGCCAACTGGTGTTGTCATGCAGATCTTCTTTAGGTGACCGGGTTGTTGACACACTATGGGTGCAACTCACTACCATATGTAGAAGACACAGAAGATACATTAACGTGATGCTTATTTTCTGAGGAGTGATATTGCAAAAATATTAAAAGCCTTTGTTTCCTGTAACTAAATCATCATGCTTCTGTGAGTGCAGAAAACTTCACAAGTCCCGCCGTAAGAACACAGCGTATCATCACATACAGTGTGCTGGGGTGTCTCAGTGACTGTGAGTGTTGTGTGACAGCATGTACATGCATGTTGCATGTACAGTGCGAGGCACGTACCTTGCACATTTAGAACCAATGCTGCAGTGAGGTCATGTGATACCTCAGGGCACAGGTGAGAGCTCTCAGGAACACCTTGAATTCATTACGTTTCTATTTTGGAATTAGTTGTTGAGTGTTCAAAAACATTTTACTGCTACCAGCCTTTCTTACCCTCTATCCAGTTATGTGTCCTGATGTGTGATTGCAACCCACAGCTTAAGATACTATTTTAAAACATCCTTCTCCTCTGTGTGTGTGTGTGTGTGTGTGTGTGTGTGTGTGTGTGTGTGTGTGAATGATTCTTTATCCACCTTCTTCAAGAACCTCTGTTCACAAACCACTCTTTAAAGGTGGACCTTTGCATGCCCTTGTGTTTTGGAGCGGTCCATATTTAAAGACCATGGTGGAGCTGTCTTTATTACAAGACTCATATGCAAACCCTTGCACACAGATCCTCAGACTTTCATTTTTAAATTATTCACGCATTGTGTGGAAACACGGTACAATGTGCACTCAAGCAGAACTTGCTAATGGCCTTGGAGGAGCCATAAGCAGCTTGCCAAGGTATCTAGGGATAATCGCACCCTCCACTAGGACCTTTGTTAAAATCTGCTAAACGGTGACTCTGGGGTGATATGTTCCCACCACTAGCCACTGTGACATCTCCTCTCACTCCAGAGGAAAGGGGTTCAGCTAGCCTTGCACACTCGGTGCGTACAGATTCTGTGATGGAGGAACAGCACACTACAGTGGCACAGTTCATTTCTCACTCAGTAGCATGTCTTTGCATGTGGTAAACCAAAAGAGCTGGCTCTGCCACAGGTGGAACCGAAAAGAAGTGTGGGTGACTGCTGGAGAGAAGCTACTTCCTGTGGGACAGAAGGAGACAGGTGCAATAGAAATGACGACCAACAACCTTTCCCCAGGTAGCCTCTAAACACCACTGTCCATCCATTCTACTGTTAGCATGACACTTGTGTTACACCATGTTCTCTGAACACTATTGTCCATCCATCCTACTGTTTGTATGGCACTTGTGTTACACCATGTTCTCTGAACACTATTGTGCCTCTGTTCTACTGCTGGCATGGCACTTGGGCTCCTCTATAGTCTATTGAACACCCGCCTATCTGTTCTGCTGTTGGAATGACATGTGGGTTATGCTGTGGTTTGAATTAATGTCCTCCTGAAGTTGGTATGGTGCATAAGGTTTGTGACTGCATGATGTTTGGAAGGTAGTGCTTCTCTAAAGATGTGATTCCTAATTTGAAAACTTGTGATCATGAGTATATGGAAGTGATTGTGTGATCCTAGGCTCTTCCATCTTCCACTTCCAGGCTCCGAAGCCAAGCAGTTTTGCTCTGCCATGTATTTCTGGCATGACTTATCTATATACCCTGAAACCTAAAGCAAAGGACCCACTTAATCTAGGACCACAAGCTAAATTCACCTTGCTTCTTTCTAAGTTAATTGCCTCAGGTATTTTGTTACAATAAAGATGCATCAAGGGATTGTTTTCCAACACACCATCCTGTGTTTAACGCAGTCCAATTGCAAAGCACCTCCTCACAGAGTGTGTGTGCATTCAACCATGGTGGTGGTGCCTTGTTCTCCCTCAACAGTCTTTGCCACTGTCCCTCTGTTAATTGTGGCCATCGAGATAGGCCTAGGATTAACTCATTAAGGCTTCATTTATCCAAATGACCCAGAAGATGATCATGGCTTTGAACATCTTATTGTTTTTTTTGTTTTTGTTTTTGTTTTTTGTTTTTTTTTTTTTGCTGAGATCTTTTGTTTAGCATCTTGATTTATTCGGATGTGATTGTCTCTTTTTTTTTTTTTATAATCAGTCAAGACTTTATTTTATATTCTGGATACAAGTTTTTTTCACATTTGTGTTGCAAATGTCTTTTCTTTCTCTCTTCACCTGCATCCCTGACTGTTTCTCTTCTGTGGCTTTTGATTACTAAACAATTTCTGAAATAATTTAATGTCATATGAATTTTGAGACTTCTCTTTTATGGACACAGAATGCTTATTGGTGTATGTGTGTGTTCTCTTTAAAAAGCCTTCAGCAGTCCTGACTTCATGAGTTCTCTTACGTATGTATTTTTTAGCTTTCATTCATTTGTTCATATACCACTTTAAATTAATTTATGAACATGTTATGCAGTCAATCCACCTTACCAAATCCAAATATATGTATCATCTATCTATCTATCTATCTATCTATCTATCTATCTATCTATCTATCTATCTATCATCTATCTATCTATATCTATCTATCTATTGATCTATCATCTATCTATCTATCTACCTATCATCTATCCATCTATAATCTATGTATCTATCATCTATCTATCTATTTATCTGTCTATCTATCATTTATCTGTCTACCTGTCTATTTATCTATCTATTCATCTCATGAATTTTTATTAGAAAATAGTCTAGGGATCAACTTGGAGATTATTTGTGTCCCTCCTCCAACTGATAACATGAATTTAGTTGAATATGACACAATAGCATGCTGGCAACATTTTAAAATGTTGGCTTAATTGTTCTCCAATACTGAATCACAGGCTCAAAAGGATGATGGACTGGGAGCCTGTAGCAGCAACTGAAGTGAGGAAAGTAGAGGGGAGTGTTTAGAGTCTGAATATATTTTGAAGATTTTAGACACAGCATCTTTGTTGCTGTGTAGCAGGCAGAGGAGAGTCAATATGCTTCTAAGATCTTAGTTACAGCAACATGAATTATGTAGCTAAAGTTTGTCAGGATGGACAAGTCAATGGGAGAAGGTCTGGGGATAATGGCGAGAGCTTGTTCTAAGACGCTCAACTTGGCTGAGTGTGGGGTGGATGCACAGAATACTAGATTTCTGGAAGCAGAGGCAGGGGGAGCATGGCAAGTTTGAGCGTTATGTTGAGACCCTGTCTCCAACATTTTACTAAGGTTGAGACACTTCGGGGGCAGTTATGTTGAAAATGGAGCAGACAGCTGGGATTCTAAGAGTGTACCTTAGGGCAGAGGTCTGGACATGATCAGTGAGTCTTCAGTGCTTGCCATGTTCTATAACCACTGGCTGGTGTCACTATCTGTAAAGAGAAAGTGATGGAGTACTCAGTGAGGGACAGACTGAGTGCCAGAAGTCCAGCTGATGGCACTTGCTGATGCTGTAATAAGGTAAGTGTGCTGAAGTGGGAACATTGCTCATGGGTTTATATTATGGGCTATACTGTGTCCCTTAAAATTCATATGTTGCAGCTCCAGTCCTTTGTACTTTAGAATGTAACTGTTTGTGGACCTTTAAAAGACGAAATTGAGTTGAAATGAATGCATTGTCCCTTATCAATGGAGCTGAGGACCTTGGCACAATTCTCCTCCCTGTAACTGATTCTTCACAGCAAGAGGAGAGGCACGTTTGGAGAATGCCACTAAGAGCTCAGCCAGAAGGTAGTGCTGAGCAGCTGAACCAACATCCCAACAGAACCTATTCCTGCTCTGTAAGTTAGTGATGTTTGGATGTCAAGTTGACAAAGACTTTTAAGTCCTTATCAGTGGGACTGGATTTGGAATCACCTGAGACACATTCCCTCAAATGAGGGAGAAATCTAGGATTCCGTCTTCAGCTCCTTCTCTTCTTATATGACTATTTTTTAAAAAAATAAATGCCTAACAAAAGTAACAATAGGATAACCATAAATGTAGTAAATAGGGATTGGTCCTGAGAGAACATGAGAACATTTTTCCTTATTTAAAGAGAGGAGGCAGTGGGAGGGAGAGAAGGAAAGAGGGGGAGAGGAGAGGGAGAAAGAGAGACAGAGACAGAGACAAAGAGAGAGAGGGAGGGACAGAGAGAGAAGAGAGAGAGAGAGGGACAGTGAGAGAAGGACAGTGAAAGAGAGAGTGTGAGAGAGAGGGACACAGAGAGAGAGAGAGAGAGAAGAATGAACTCATGCATGCAGAAGTGCAGAAGCCAGGAGTGAAACACAGGTGGTGTTATTTGAGTACTGGCCATCTTATATTTTTGAGTTAGGCTCTAACTTGACCTGGAATTCACTAGGATGCCTAACCAGGGAACACCAGAGATCCTCCTTCCCACCTCCGGCACTTGTGGTGGTAGTTTCTCGAGTCCCACCCAGCCATAGGATCCCTCCTGGCCCCGCAGTCCTGCAGCTACTTATAAAATAATCACTCAGGGGCTCAATATTATTTACAGACTGTATGGCCTATGGCAGGCTTCGGGCTAGCTAGCTCTTTCATCTTAAATTAACCCGTTTCTATTAATCCACGTTTTGCCATGTGGTGTTACTGGTCTGTTGCCATCTTGCTGCTCCTGGGTGGCAGCTAGGCTTCTCTTCTACTCTCCTTTCTTTTCTCCGTATCTCTGCTTGGATTTCCCACCTGCCTCTAAGCTGCCTTGCCATAGGCCAAAACAGTTTTATTTATTAGCTAATGAGAGCAACACATATTCACAGCATACAGAAAGATATCCCACAGCAGGCACTGGCTTCTGTGTTCTAGATTTTGTACTTAGGTCATCATGTTTATAGGGCAAATTCTTTCCTGGTTGAGCTATCTCCCCAGCCCCAAGGCTTGATTGTCTATACTGGAAAATCAAGGAAGACTGCAAACACTTCTGAAAGATAATTCACCACCACCACCCAGATAATATATATATATATATATATATATATATATATATATATATATAATAGCAACGAAACTGCTCTTGATTTGCCAACCCAGCACTTACCCACACAGTAGCAGATTCTCTGGGGGTCTGAATAATAAACACAGCCTGGTAGGAGTGAAAACTGGACCTAGGAAGTCCTTCACAGCAGCCTGCATGGTGGGACTGTGGGAATCACTGTGCAGGTGTTTGCTGCAGGAAGACTCAAGCAAAGAGGAGCAGGGACTGACTGCAGTATGCTGTCCCTCGCGTAAACTGTGAAACCAAGCAGATGACTTAGCCTCCTTAGACAGTGGGACTGTGAGAACAAGCCTCAAACCCACCAGCAGCATTAATCTTGATTGTTCCTATATAAATGGCTGTGTAGAAGTTCAGCAGCCTGGGGTCGGGGAGAAGGCTCCATGGGAAGAATGCATGCTTGCACAGGTCCGAGAACCTAAGATTAAGCTCCCCAGGATGAAAAGTTGGGTGAATCTGAGCACACATGCCACTGCAGCCCTGTGCTGAATGATGATCAGAGGATCCCTGGTTTTTGTTTCTTGGCCACTGAGTTCAAGGAGAGACCCCGACCCAAGGAATAAGGAGTGTGATACAACTGGATACCCAATGGTATACTCTGGCCTACACACCTGTGCATACACCAAAGACCCCCCCCACACACACACACACACATACACATCAAAGAAATGAATGGAGGACAGGAGGGAGGTAAAAGGAAGAGAAAAAAAGCAAAAAGAAGAGAAAAAAGAGGGAGTTTCTACTTTATCACTGGGTACATTAAGGCCCTTGCTGTGGCCCACTGGTCTCCTGCAGTGGAGGCTGGGATCTGCCAGGGTGCTCTAAGCACTCTCTCTGTGTTTTCCCTGGGTTGTGAACGTGATACACACATCCAGCAGAGCATCTAGATAATAGATGGTGAGGGGTTTGCACATGTGGTGGCCCCGGCCTTGCACTTCCACGGAGGGACTCTCCCCTGCTCAGGACTGCAGAGCCCTCCAGGCCAAGAACACTCGGCTCCTATGGAACAAAGGCTAGCACCTACCATGTGTCCCAGGGATAGTAAAATGATGGAGAGCCACCACAGAATGTTCGGCCTGCGGTGACTGTAATTCCCTTGTCTTCTGAGGACAGACTTGCACTAAACGTTGCAGGAGGGAGGCTTGTTCCAACATTCCTCCTAGACAGACTTGCTGTGTACCTATTTCCTCCTAATCAAAGCATTCTCTCCTAGGAGGAGGAGGGTGGCTTGGGGAACTCCAGAAGTCTTAAGAAATCCAGGAATGCAGTTTTCCTGAGTCATTGTCCATGCTGGGGTGGGATTTTCAGTAATACGTCTGCCCTTGGGTCACCCAAGCTTCTGTCAGTGACCCCAAGAAACCTACTGGTTCTTCACGCTGGACTGTCTATTCTGTGTGTCACGTTGGTACTTCTCTCTGAACAAACATTGGGTTTCTGGGGAAAAAAATCACACACCACAATATGACAGCTTCATTTTGTCAGGTGATGAAACCAACATGTAAGTAGGTAAAATTAACTTCAAAAAAAAATGCATATTGATCCTTGACGTCATAGCTGTAAAGTTTCACGGGGACAAAGAGGGGTAGGAAATTGAGCAAGCGTAATCCCCGGAAAACTGGGAAATCCTCAGTGTGAAGACACTGGCCCATGTGCAAGCTTGCTGGCCTGTCCACCCATCCCAGAGGGCAATATGACTCAATCCAGGATGGCTCTGCCTCGGGTCTGAAGAGAGGAGGCTCAGGATTCAGATGGCAGATGGCACTTGTCCTCTGGTGGCCTCTTTAGCAGGGGACATCAATTAAAGATCAGGGGCTGAGCGAGAGGCTGGCAGTACCTGCACTTGGCTGACCTTGTGTGCTGCACCAAAGAGCCCCATGTCTATCTGTATTGATTAATCTCTATTAATAAACCTTACAGATAGAGAGGTATGGTATGTAGTAAAAGTCCAGGTGTCAGGGTCCCAGCCAACGTACAGACAAAGACCCCTCCTCATTACCGCAGAGCCGCTGGCAAGTTTGGTGGGGCCTGGGCCGTGGCTCACTTCAGCTGGCTAATTATTGAACTGACCCTTGCCATTTTCAAAGGCAAAGTGTTTCCTTTCTGAGGTCTGACCTTGTCTCCTTTCCTTGCAGCACTGTTCCTATCCCTGGGGATTCTTGCGGTGGAATCTGAACCCACAGAGCTTCATGCACAGAGGCAGGCAGAGGAGCTGAGGATTAGGGAATCAAAGGAGGCTCCCACGCTCCTGGCTGCAGCTCCTGGGCATGAGGAGTGCTCCAGTCAATAGCAAAGCATGGTTAAATCAAGGCATGGTGTCTGGTTGATGGGAGGGAATTGTCCCCTCAGCAGCAAAGCAGGGGGGAAAAGTGATGATGTCCAACAGGACAGCTTAAAATAGCAACATGCAAATGAAGGGGTAAAGCTGCCCAGGGGCCTGCAGGCTACCTTGCGGAGGTGGGTGGGACAAACGCATCTCTTTACAGCTCTGCAGAGGCACAGTTGGGAACCATCCTTACAGCGAGTGATTTGGGGTGCACTGGATGCAGGAGGCGTCTGAGTGTCACAGATGTAAAGCAAACACAGGCCAGCACACCTTTATATTCTTCATTGTGTCTTTTCTTTTCCTCTTGGGTCTTAACACTGGTTTTCTTCAAGAGTTGTGTCCTTAAGAGAGATCTGCGGATAGGGTAACAGCTTATCTGGGTTCTCAAACTTGCATGGGTGAAAGGAAATCTCAAGGACTTTTTAAGAACGGTACCCCGACCCAGATCCCTATGTTACAACCTACGGAAGTGAGAAACTGATACGGATTTTATTAGAACTCTGGTGATAACAGAACAGACTGTATCACAAGGGCAGATGGGCCTCTGTGAATAATAGCAGGTCCGAGGCTAATAAAGTTAATGTCACCATTTATTTACACTAGAGTTTATAGAATTATCTGCAAAACCTAGAAAACATATCTAGGTACACCTCTGCTTAGACCAACCAGCAGACTTGGGAAAGATCCCATGCAGTCTCCCACTAGCATGTCTACAGGACAAAATGCTCATGGCAGATTTTATTTCGCAGAGCTCCCTACAGTGGTGCATCACTCAAGCATATGTATGGGCTCCCCATGGGAAACGATGGTGGGAATCGATATGAGTGTCGATAAAGTGCCCAGAGCAGTGTCTTGGACCAAGAAAGTTCTCCACACACAGCTCAATTAACCTTAGCAGGAAAAGTGAGATTTAATATGGAGCATATAAATAGAAATGAGACGCACATTGTCATTGCAGACAGCATGTGCTACATGATGCTTGCTTGGGCAGGTAATCGATATCATTAAACTACCATCATTAGTTTAACTACTGCTATGATTCTTGTCTATTCCCACTGCTGCGAGAACCTCATTAGCCCCCCCTTGCTTGGCTTCTGGACTTCCTCATTTACCCATCTTGCCTTCCTCTTTCTAAAATTCTTGACTTCTGACTTCTGTATATGCACAAAGGGCTCAGAACTCATTTCCATCCTGTGTACAGGACGAAAACCATCACATACTCCATCTCCAGCTTCAGGTGTGTCTCCTGGGATCATTGACCTCCTGCAGGGTGTGTGGATCACCCAGGCTTGCCACCAACCACACTCCTCAAGGTCTTCTTCAGCCTGGCTTCCCCCCAAGGCTGCCCCAGGGTCCACCCATCTTCTTCTCATCTTTTCCCTGGATGATAACTAATACCACATCTCCACGATGCAGTTTGTATTTTAGTTTCCCATCCTAACGGTTCCTTACAGCCTGTTTCCTGCACATGCTGACAAGGTCTGTTTCATTCCTCAACATTTCTCATGCTATCTATATGCGACCTTCATTGTGTAGTGAACATCCAACACAGTTAATGTTCGCATGAATGTATTCTATCCCAGACACAGAAGTCAGACTGAGCTTAGGAGATGTGTACCACCATCACCCCCACTATGTGGATAAGAAAACGGAGGCACATGTGCTCACATTGCATGCTCAAACTCACACATCAGCCATAGTGTAAAGCTGGGATTCCCCTAAGAGTGATGGCAGACACAGGTATTCAAGTTTCTTATGGTTAAAGATCACATGTTTGACTATCTGTGGGAGAGTATGCCATGTTTTCACAGTCCTCTTCTTGCTTTGAGAAGATCTCACAGAAGTATGAACATCGCCTTCTGCCTATAGTGGTAATGACCCACCATGGCACTGTTACCATGTGATCCACACCTACTGGTCTGCACTGCCTGCCAAGGAGAGCATCTGATGAGACCCGGAGCAGGGCAAGGTGGCAGGATCCAGGAGGAATCTGGTCCACTATTTCAGAGCATGCCCATGTAGGAAGAAGTGGAATCCACTCTTTCTTTGTCGCCTGAATGAACAGGACACTACAATGCCACGAGTCAACTGGGCACACCTCGGTGAGGAGGATGAGCCACCTTCATCTTGGCTCTGACAGGCTGGAGTTGGAGTTTAGGGTGCCCAGTGGTTTTCTGTGCAGCCACTTTCTGCACAGAAACTCTATGGGTGGAACTTGAGGAACACGGATCCCTCATCTACATACCTCCTCAAGAGTGTGTGAGAGATCTAAGGAGTGGCCTCCAGATGGCCTGCCCACAGGGACAGATGAGGACACTCTTGTCTGTCTTTGGCCTGGATTCCTAGACCTGTGGCATAGTGCACATGGCTGGTGTTTACACTGGACTGTGACAAATGACAGATTATATTTCACTAGAGGCTCAATTAAATCATAGAAAAGTTAAATCATCTCTACTGACTGAAGGAATGGCTTGGGTTCACAGCTTAGCTGCACTGAAATTCGACCACAGGGAATGATTCAAAGTATTCATAGTTAGTGCTAAGGTTTGCAGAACTCAGAAGCCCTTCCTTCCATAAGCCAGGCATAGCAATGTGTGCCTGCAGCTCCCAGTCCGTCCTAACACTCAACCGGAAAACCAGCTGGGGTCAGGAGTTTGAGGCCAGCCGAGGTGCCAAAGCAATATGATGTCTAAGAACAAAAATGAAGAAACAGGGTTTGGGGATTTAGCTCAGTGGTAGAGCGCTTGCCTAGTAAGCGCAAGGCCC
>CABHPQ010140496.1:0-20716 GCA_902168405.1 Peromyscus aztecus | reverse complement strand
CAGGGATGGTGTTAACAGAACTCTGTGGGCTTGTACTTTGGCTGTGTCCCAAGCCATCCCTGCACATGGCACACTCTAGAGTGTTTAGATGTTCCTTCCTTTTAATCCTGACGGTTTTATTTGGTTTAAACTGTATGAGATATTTCCCCTCTTCATGCCACGAAATTGAATTTACCCATGTAGATGGAAAGAAAACAGATTCTGGAATTGAAGTATATGGAATAAACATGCAGACATGGCTACTTATGTCTCTCTGAAATGCAGTGTGTATTGTTACTAGACAAAGATTTCTTTTTCTGTCAGTGATACTGTTATATCAGTTACATGACAAGATAATTTAGAAACAATGCATCATAAACCTCATTCTAGGCATAATGATAAAAATGTAAATGCTAACACTTCAGTACTGAATGGTAAATGAGTGAGTAATCTCATTTTCCTTCTAGTCTCCTTGTCAGCCCTCAATAGCAAGTCACAGAAATTCAGGAATCTTCTACTGCATAAGCATAAAGCTGTTTTTATTTTTAATACATTTTAGCTGGGTAAAGTGAGAAGAGAGGCAGAAAAATTGAGAGTTTGCAACCAACCAGATAGCTACACAGTGAATGTTTCTAGGATAGTCTGTGAAAATGAGTGAGGTTGTATCAGAAAGGAAGAACAAGAGAAAGAGATGGAGATAAATTTCAGGATAATACAGGAACATTCTTATAATTAGGAATAATCATGAGATAGTGTCTTATCTGGACCAAAACCAGAACAAAACAAAATATGAGGTTTAAAATGTCATATTCTAGTCATAATAATACAGAGCAGTATGCTGATACTGAAACTAATGTTTCATCACTTACATTTTTACATAAAGCTTCTTCTTAATGACCATTCAGTTTCTAAGAGATATTTAGTTGACACAAGGAGGTGAAAGGAATTTGGAATTCCAAGAGAATCTCTTACCATATCTCCAATGCCTCAGACACTCCATGGTAAAAACCACAGAATGTAACATTTCTCTCTTCCTCTTCTTCATCTGTACCCCCTCTGTTTGCCTCCCATGTCTTTCCTTCATTAACTTCCTTACTCTTCTTCCTATGCCTAATCTCCTTCCCTCTCATTTGTTTCTGTTGTATTTCATTTCTTTCTTTTTATTTTCCACACTCTACTGCTTTCTCACCAACTAGATATCATCATGCATCAACCATACTCCCTGGATTTTTTTTTACAACAAAATATCTGTAGCTGGATAATTAATACAGAAAAGAGGTTTAATTAACTCACAGCCTTAGAGACTGGAAGTTCAAAGTCAGAGTCCAAGACTCTGGTCCAGAGCCTTTGGTCCAAGGAGTCTCTAGACTGTGGTGCACTATGCATGGCATCATGTGATGAGTGGGTGAAAAGCAGGGACATACAAAGACAAGAAAATAGTGTTTCAGGGCCACACTCCATTTAGATTATCCCCAATTAGCTAAGTTCCCTAAGGATTTCATCCATCTCTTCCATGAGTGTGGCCAAGACTGTTCTAATTACTTTTCACAAAGCTCACTGGTTACAGTATTTGCCTCTTTTTCACACTAAGGCATTGTGGACAGAGCACATTTTGCCAATGTCTTAAGATAGGAAAAAGCCAAGGCATGTTCTGTGTTGCCATGGGATTGATAGTCTCATAATTTTTATTAGAAAATTAACTTCCATGAAAATAGTTCTAATAAAGTGGCATAGTAAAGGCCAGATACTCAAATTACATTTCTGACACGTCCTGCTTTTCTTTACCACCTAATGTACTCTCTCTGTATGTAAGTTTCTTACATATAAATTAATATAAAGTTTTATCTTTTACAGTGGTATTAATTGATTCTTCTTAAAATCAATGAAATTCATTTTTTTGTTTTTGTTTTTGGTTTTTTTTTTTGTTTTTTTTGCTTTTTGTATTTCAGTGCTTGACTATCAAATACTTGGCCTCATGTGTTCTAGACAAGCCCACTATCATGGAATAATGTTTCCACCCTACATTTTTTTGCTTTTATTCTTCCTAAATTCAGTATGATAATACCTATAAGATATAGTCACATTAGTTAGAATGTACTCAAGCAGGTATATGTTTACAGGTGTTTTAATGGCCCAAAAGGAATCCCTCCCTGGCATTCAGAGGACAGAAAGAAAGGAAAAGCACACAGCTTTCTGTATCACTGGTGAAAGGAAGGGATTCAGTTAGCAAATCAAAATCATCATGCCATGATTTTACAACCGAAACCTGGTTGCAGGACCTTACCTGAAAGCCATGGATTCTCACAGACACACACCTATGAACTTATCCTTTTCCCAATGCTGCTCTGTGGAGTCACAAAACAAGTTTCTTCCCAATCTCTAAATGCTCACTCCAAAATCATAATATTTTCAATCAACAGCCAGTGCTCTGAGATATTTGAGGAGAGCAAAGGTTAAGAGGAGCAGATTAGTTTTGCTGAGAGATGAGGTAAAGAAAAGGAACAGAACTTCCAGACAGGAGTTCCAATGCAGTATAAGTATAGTCTTCCAGGCTGAGTTAGGGATCTCACTCAAACTGTACCTATAACGTCTACTTGTCAATTACTATTTGCAAGTGACTCTGCTTTTGTGATCCACCAGCAAAGGCTTTTTTTTTAATTAGGACTTTTTATTCATTTTATATACCAATCACAGATCCCCCTCTTCTCTCCTTCAGCCTCACCCCCACAACCCACCCCCTATTTCTTCCTACAAGACGGTAAGGCCTCCCATGGGTAGTCAGCAGAGCCTGGTACATTCCGTAGAGGCACTTATACAGCCACTTTGGAAATCAGTATGGCGGCTTCTCAGAAAATTGGGAATCAATCATCCTCAAGACCAGGCTATACTACTCTTGGGCATATACCCAAGGAATGCTTAATCATACCACAAGGACATATGTTCCACTATGTTCATAGCAGCATTATTCATAATAGCCAGAACCTGGAAACAACCTAGATGCCGCTGAACAGAATAATAGATACATATACACAATGGAGTACTACTCAGCAGTAAAAAACAATGAAATCATAAAATTTGTAGGCAAATGGATGGAACTAGAAAATATCATCCTGAGTGAGGTAACCCAGACTCAGAAGGACAAACATGGCATGTACTCACTCGTAAGTGGATACTAGATGTAAAGCAAAGGATAACCAGACTACAAGCCATAGCTCCAGAGAAGCCAGCAAAGGCTTTTAATGTAGGAGTCTATTACATCTTAGAGGCATCATTAAACAGTGTAGCTGGGCATCAATTCAATGGAGGCTGAGAACAAGCTAAAAAGAATCTATGTGCTCTCCCCCAGTGTCTGAATATCACTGAAATAATGACCTCTTCTTATTTTAACCAATCTCATTTATTCCATGTGAAAGCATGGGGGACATCTTATTGCAAGAGGATCATGAGGCATTGCGGCATTAATACTGCCCTTGTCAAAACTGGTTTCCCTCATTTTTTTTATAAGCATGGTATTTCCAGGTCACCATCTTGCTAATAAAATCCAAACCATTGAAATAATGTGCACATAGCCAGTTGGTGTGTACAAAGCTGTTTCTCCACCAGCCTGAAGAAGCCCCCAAAAAAGACACAATAGCTCTCGTACTGAGGTCTTAGCTGTTGATGTCGTTGGTTTTTTATTTTTTAATCTCTGTATTATTGCTATGCTTGACCTCTTTGCTTCGTTTTTTTGTGAGTCACTAATCTTTCTGAAAATCTGAAATATGAGCTGATGGAAAAAATCAGCATGATGTAACTGTATAAGTGGTAATAGCGAAACTAAATATACAAAATGCAAACAATAGCTAAAGGTAGCTTTTAATCAAGTAGAAAACAGGATGCATGAAACAAGAGCATGAGTTACTAGCTTAATTCACAAGAGAGCACAGCAATAGGAGAATGCAATAATGGAAAGGGATATGTTCTGTAGTCTGTAGGGGTATGTGTGAATATTGAATCCCAGATACTGATTCAAGAGTAAGTTTCATTTTTGGTAATCTCAAAATAGCACAAGTCCATCATGCTGCCCATATGAGTAATTTTTCATAAATTATTTTCACATAATTTTAGTAGCTGATTTCTTTTACTTCATAGTCACATTATCTTCTAATGCTGTGGTGAGGAAGATAACATAAATAATACATATTTCCCAGATTAAGTCCACATGTGGCTTCAGAGAAGTCTCCACAGAGAACTGTGGGTGTGCACAGATGTGAGAACTTACTGTTAATATCACTTATGCTTCTGTGGTTGCTCTATAGTTTTGTTAGCTTTATTACAAATCAATGATTTGTCTCAGTAGTTCAGTATTATCAAATATTATATTCATATCATTGTAATCAATAGAGATTTTATATTTAGACTTAATATGTTTACATTATGATGAAGTAACATGAAAGCATAATTTAAATTATTGCCATTGGTCTGTTAATTTTATCTATTTAAGCAACTCTGTGAGTGGTTATGGGAAGCATATGTTAGGTTAATTGAGTTAATGAGTACTCCTTGATAGATGTTAAGTGTGGGATCCTTAGAACTTTTCCAAACAGAATCCAATCAGCCTAGGATTCAAGGTAGGAGCTTGGATATTCCAGTAGAGGATTTGTGGGCTCTAGAATGTGAATGCAATTGTGATGGAGACAATGAGAAAAATTATCATAGGATCCCAGACCCAGACTTGGATATTTCCTACTGTCTAAAGTTTCTGGATCAGACTTTTTACCATCAACAGCAAAACATTTATTATATAATGTACAGTTTGTTTTGTTTTAGAATACAAAATAAACCCTTTAATGCTTATGGAGAAGGGGAAATCATGAAGTCAAAGGAGTGATACTGTAGCTTGAGGGAGAAGCAAAGGGCTCATGGAGGATGGGGACGTGCTTCTTATAGACACTGAGCAGAGTACAGCCTTCACCTACTCTGAATGTTCATTTTTTGTGTGAATGTAAACAATATTTTCCATGGGTTGTTGGGAGATGGAAAAAGATAACACATTTCAAAATTCTCTAGAAAATTTTCATCACTAGAAGTATTTGCTATAGTGTTCTTTGGGCAAGCTTCTAACATTGATGTATTGAATATATTTCTCATGTTGTTTTATTGTTTTTATTTATATGTCTATTTTTACCATCTAATTACTTATCAACAATTAATATTCATGAACATGGAGAATTGTCTGTATCAGTCTCAGCTTTTATTATTAAAATGAAAATTGTGAAATGTGCTTGTTAGTTTTTAGCAGTTTCACATAAACTAGAGTCATCTGCAGAAAATGAACCTCATTTGAGAAATTGTCTCCAACACATTGGCCTGTGGGCATGTCTATGGGGTCATTTTCCTGATTTCTGATGCTTGTGGAAGCACCCAGTCCAGTGTTGGTGGCATCACTCCTGGGAAATTTTTCCTAAGTTTTATTAGAAAGGCAGCTAAAAACTGATGAGGCTGGAGAATGGCAGTGTTTGAGCGCATTCGTTACTTTTGTCAAAAGGTCCACATGGTGTTCATAACCATCTGTAGCTCCAGTTCCAGGCTATTCAGTGTCTTCCTCTGACCTTCTCAGTTACCAGGCATGCACATTGACACATATACAGGTACAGGCAAGATACATAAATTCAGTGTAAAAGGCATTTCTTTTTCATTTAAAAAAAAAAGCAAGCTGAACAAATCATGGGGAGCAAACCAGTGAGCAGCATTCCTCTGTGGCTTCTGCTTCAGGTTTCACTTCAGGTTCAAGCCTTGGCTTCCCATCAACAATTGACTATAATAGACTATAATCCAAGTAAAAGCCTTTGGTTTGGGTCACTGTTTGACGGAAAGTAAACTAGGACATGAATTATGCAGCGTGATGAAGGCATTAACTTCAGTAACCAGAAACATCTGAAATGCAGGACGAGAGAAGGTAAAGGGCTTTTCTGCCTTCTTAAAGGACTGTGTTGAGTGGGCAACTATTTTCATTTTAGTTTAAAGAAAAAACTACCAAAGAAGGCCAGCTGAAATTCTCCCCAGCTAGCTGGAGGAAGACAATGTAGGGAAGAAAGAAAACATCCATGCCATGTGAGATATGGTTATGAGGGGTCTACTCCGTGAAGGGAGTGGGGCTTCTGAGACAGGGAAGGAAGTCCAAAGCACAAATAAACAAAAAAAAAAAATAGCTTCTGGCCTGCATCAAAAAGAAAGAGACAGAGATAAGAGAAAAGAGAAGTTGTACATTTTTAAAGTGAGGACTCAAAACCCAAGAATGTGCGTAGACCCAGCCAGAATTCTTGGCTACTTGGCTTCTGGAGACTTTGATAGGGAGTGGGAAATCTGGGAAAGAGAAGTACAGTGTCTCATTGAAGAAACAATTATTTTGCCTGTCTCTTTTGCATAACTTAAAGGAAGCCGACCTTTCTGTTGTGCTTCCTCCTCTGTGAGATGGCCAGGGGAATGACCCTGCCCAATTAGAATGATAGGTCTCTATCCAGGTCAGAGATTCTATTTTCTTGATCAGAAGGGGTTTCCCTTAATGCGACTTTTTTGCTACTCTGAAAAATTAATCTGAGTACAATATGGATTAAAACACAAGTTGATATGCAACAGGAATGTTTTCATAGATTACAACTATCAGGGTGGTGGGGACTACTCACCGTTTCAGAAGGATCTTAGTTTGTTTTGGGTTTAGTAAGACTAGGGTTGAGGAAGAAGTTGAAGAAAAGAAAGATAATAAAAAATTAAATTGTAGCAAAAGAATTCAAATTGTCCTTAGAAAGAGAAAGGATAATGGCTTTTTTTTTTTGAACAAGGGCCCCACAGAGAATTATTTAAAGACCTTACCTTGAATTATCTGTTCTTGTTCTTTGTATATCTACCAAATGATGACTTCATCATCCTGCTCTTGAATTCTTCATCTCATGCAGTTAGATCATTATGAGCATCATATTTCTCATGCATGATGTCCATATTAGATTTTAAGGTGGATTTGTTGGTAGCAGTGTGTCAACCAAACACTGCAGTTCTTGACGTACATACAATCACATGAATTATTAAGCAAAGTCAATGTGTACTTATCATGGCTGTTTTTTAACCCCCTGTTATTGTTAGATAGTACCCTAAGTCAATATTCAGATTCAGAATAACAATTAACATCCTGATCACTATATATCTCAAACAGATGTAGTTTATATTTGTTGTATCTAGCTATATCTACTTCTCTATTTGTATGGTACTCAATACCATCTTCTGTGTCTGCCTTTATGTATCTGTTAGTGTGTGAATCCAGGTATTCAACAAACTGTGTTGAATTACCTGTATGTGGCCCAGCAGTAATCACTGATTATGCAAATAAAGGATAGTTTGCAATCTGAATGTGTTTGTAGTATGAGATGAAATTAATGGATCGATAAAAAATGCGGTTAGCTTTGGAAGTTTGCAGGAAGGTACCAGAAAACTTATGTGAGTGAAAACAAACAGAACCCCTCAACTCTGTTTGAAAACGAGTAATTGGCAATCGAGGAAGCCTGCTCACAGACGATAATTAAGATCTGAGTACACAAACCTGATGATCAAAATATGATGCATTTTTCCAAACTATGTCAAATATATTGTGAACAAATAAAGCCCAGCTAAAGTTAGAAAAATATTAGGTACATATGTCAATCATTTTTCACAATTAGGCACCAAAATGATGTCATGCCCCTAAATTGAACTTTTTTTTTTTTTCCCAGTTGGTCAGCTACTGCAGATTGATTTTAAAGAAAAAATGGAATCAAAGCCAGAGTTTTATTCAGAGTCTCAGTTGTAAGACAGAGGCTCCCTGTACAAATCATTTAGTTTTACATACAATAGCACAGGGTACCAAATGAAAAGAGAAGGATTTGTAACACTTAAGGTAGGATTTCAAAGGACAAGTAGTCCTGGTGAAGGCGTTCTGGGAAGGGGACAAAAGGAACCAGAGATGGGCCATCATGGGGGTGGTTGTGTTGTGAAGCCTGTGTACCTGAGCTTGTACTCTGCTCACTAAAAACAATGCATCCTTGCAAAGCTGCTGCACTGTCTCCTGTTAAAGCACAGGGATGGTGCAGTATTTGCATTTCTCCAAGGCAGAAGGAAAGATGGAGAGAAAGAATGGAGCTAGTATCTATGGCAACATTCTTATGTTGATATTGAAGCCTGAAATTCTGCAGTCAGGATGAAAGGGAGGGGGGAGTGGATAACTGGCTGCAGGCAGAGAGAAGTGATAAGGGTGAGTTTACGACATCACATTACAAGGGATCAGACAACAGCTATTGCAGTAAAAAGCAGTATGGGGTAGAAAAATACCTCAGTTAAATGACTGTTACATAATGGGCCCTGTGGGAGGGATTTAAATATTGCTTCCATGATAGTCTTACAAATAATCTAGAATTGTGGGAAACTAATTTCTCCATTTTCTAATTGAGGAAATTATAGTCAAGGCCACACAATAAGCATAAATCCAAACCGAAGCTGCTACATTCTAACTCTCCTACCACAGCTTTCAAAAAAATTTACACACCCTGACTAAAATAAATAGAGGTGAAGGACCAACAAGATCGCTCAGTAGGTACAGGTGCTTGCTGTCAATCATGAGGACCTGAGTTCAGTCACAGGGACCATACTTCAGACTCTCTCTCTCTCTCTCTCTCTCTCTCTCTCTCTCTCTCTCTCTCTCAAACACACACACACACACACACACACACACACACACACACACACACACCAATAAGTGTATACAATAGTTCAAGTTTAAACTTCAACAAAATTTTACATCTCTCAGAAACTCTCTAGAGATCACTGAATTTTAACATGAGCTCACAATGCATCTAAGTTTGAGTTAGAAGTTATTGTTAAAGAAGCAGATTTTATAGTAAGATATATTTTCTCCTCTAATTTTTATCGCTTTTTAAGGGGGTGCAGTGGGGGTCTTCTAGGCTTCTTGATAAAAAGTACAAATAAATCCCATTAACCTAAATAACAGTGACAAAAAATAGTGTCTGGGACTGTTGGGCATGGCTTGGTGGGCAAGAACGCTTGCTTTGCAAGCGTGGGGGCCTCACTTCAAGTCCCCAGTCCCTGTGTAAACTGATGGATATCTTGAGACTTTAACCTTGGCATTGGGGTTTGCCTAGGCAGGTGAATCCTAACAGTTCATTCACCAAAACAACAAGCTTTTAATCTGTGAAAGACACTGTCTCAGGGAAGTAAGACATAACCCTAAAGAAAGACCATCTCCTGCCCTACCTTGTTTGTTTGCATGCCTGAGTCCAGACACCCGCACAGTCACTTGACTGTCCTGTACACATACACACACAATACATAATACACATAGGGAGCAGGAGGATGTCAGGATAATGTGTTTCTGTGAAAAAAAGGACTAAAAAAATGTATTTAGTTTTGGAAAATCGCAACTTGGAATTGGTCTATTCATGACTTTCAAACACTCTGATGGCTAGCTGGTGAATATGTGACCATGTCTAAGGACACACATCCAGAAAAAGAATGGAAATCCTAGTATTGGGGACAGATGAAGTAAATTATTGCATCAGTTATGGATGAAATGGTTCCCTTTAACACTCCTAGACTTAGAATCCCTGGAATACAGGTGGTTTTTTCTTGTTTGTTTGTTTGTTAGTTTTTAACTTCTGTGCAACCATTTATATATTCAGTCAAAAGGGAATATTTTTAGGTTGGCTATAATATTCTTTTGACAATATTTAAGAAGCTTGGAATATATTTATAAGCATACCAAATGTAAGTCAGAAAGGTTGCATAAAATGAAAAACATTTATCACTGGAAGATATTCTTCATATGTGATGCTCACTTGAACATAGTTTAAACAAATTCTCTTTGGGATGAAAAGGGAAGCACTTAGAGTAATTGTCTTTGTATTTATACAGCAGCTTCAGTCAGCATGCCTGTGTGTGTCTTCCTATTTGTGGTATTACCTAGTTTGTTTAAACTAATTTTATTATATGTTATAAAGTAGTTCTTTTTTTCTATTTTTCAGAACATTAGTAAGAGAAGATCCTTAATTTATCAATTTTTTGAATACATACTTTTTATCTCACATGTAGATTTCAATTTGGTAACCAGTCATTTAGAGTCATAGTTGTACACAGAATTTATAAGAATGAATGAATTTTTAAAATGTTAAATGTTGACTTCACTCATTAAGGTATAAGAACAGAGAACAGAAATATTTCTCATTTACTACTATCTAGATAGTTTAACCTTGAACCCATCAAGTTACTACCAAGGTAGACCACCAAAACTTCACATATCTCTGTCATGCCAAATATATATGTGTTGGGGGAATGGATTAGGCTTCTCTTAGAGGATGCCTCATTTGGATCTTTCTCCTATCAAAATACTCAGTATTCAAAATCAACACTAAAAATCCACCAACTTGGCAGATTCCTTTTGCAAACATTGTGTTTAAAATCCAATTTTTCCTTCCACTCCTGCCCCACACCCCACCAATCCACTGCTGGAATCCCAATATAGAATTATACTTCACACTTACTTGTTCTGCCTTTTCCTATGGCAGCCAAGCAAATCATCTCTCTCAGGTTCTTTTCCAGAGCGGAACATCTTACCCATTGTGGTGCCCAACAAAGGATTTGCTTTCTCCATAAAAGGTAGTTTGTTTAACACTTACTTCTGTCAAAATACAAATCCTTATAATTTGCTTTGTTTGAACCATATTTGGAAATTCACATGGCCCTTTCATCTTGTGGAGTAAGTTTCACCAACCTGCATTCACATGAGCCCATCATAGGGGGATTTGCACATTCCATGTTGCTCCTGTAACTTTGCTCCCAATGTTGTCATTGGAAGAAGAAAACCAAAAGTTTAGACATTGTTTAGCATTTGAATCCTCCCCTAATTTTTAGATAGTACACTGCTTCAAGTGTTATGAGTTTATGCATGTCCCTCATTGGAATTATATCTTTCCTGGAATTACAAAGGTGAACTACATTTGTTGTAGTTTTTTGTATATCTATCAACAAAGATAACTGGAGATGTGTTAGAGTAAATAGAGTAGCATATCAAAATACATGTTAAATGATAAGTCCTAAAAACCATTATGTATCAGAATTTGGGCCTATATTGTGAATAAATTTCATATTTCAATGTCATTTTTTTCATGTTTTCCCACTTTGGAACTTTTCAATTTCCTACATATTATGCTGGAAGCTACAGTGCAAAACAAACGGAAAAACGGAACAAAACAAAGAGTGTAATTAAAACAATACTGGAGGCAGCCTCAAAAAATGACGGACAATGGGCTAGTTTATCTTTCCTGTAAACTGAACTCGAGCAGATGTGTGAGGCAGATGTAGATCCTCAACACTGGGATGTGCCTCTTTTAATTTTCATCTAATATCTTGATTGCTTACGAGTTAGTCATGTGTAGTGTTAGAAAAATTTTCAAACACTGCTTAATCAGTTGTTAATTAAAAATAAATCATTACATTTTTAAGAGATGGTAAAATACCCTTTTCTGATGAAAGGCAATTGCTCTTTTTTTTTCCTTTGCTTTTGTTGTACAAAATTGAGCTCTGAGATTTAGATGATTAGATATTACCAGCCACAATTATGGTGATGTTCTCATTTAACATTTTGTCTTTGTGAGCTAGCATGAACTAGTCAATGCTTTTGAAAAACATAAGTGCTTATTTGATGTCTATATTATGAATATCACTCATGATTGATATTTGGAAATTAGCTCGTAAATGGGTTTACTTGAATGTAACCTAATTGCCTTTCTTTTGTGCTAATGCTTTATTGCTATGTTTAATGGTTTGTCTTATGCTTTATAGGATAATAAATTTCATTTCCTTGTACTGTCCTATAAATAACCTGAAGGTCTTTTAATTAGGATAATTAGAGTAGCTGTCTTTACCTTGCAAACATGTACTGATCCATGTACTAGAGAGTTTAATGAATATACATCTGTCTCCAGCCACATTAAACACAACACTCACATACATATATACAGGAGCATGTATACACAAACATACATTTAGACTATTTTCTCCAGGGAGTATACTTTATACTTGTTCAGCAATTATCTCTTCTACTTATATTTGTTATTAAACTTCATTTTAATTTTAGAGGTACTTTTGTTGAGTGAAGGCAATTGAAACAGGTCTTCATGTAGTCCAGGATGGCCTTGAACTTCTGATAATGCTTCCTGCTTTCCTCAAGAGCTGCTATTACAGTTTTATGCCACCCTGTGATGTAAAATCCATTCCCTGACTCCTTAAACCAGACTTTTCATTAGTCTTTATTAGTTCATTTGATTGTATATAACTCAAGCTTAAATATGAAGCATATTGGTGGTATCTTATTTCAACTAGATACATATGTTTTATTGATATCTTTGTTATTTTGTTTTATAAGAGTTTTTTCTTCTTTTTAGCCTTAAAAATACTGAAAGTTTATTGCTCACATGTGCATTTAAAATAATTTTGCTATTAACAAAATATAAAACTTTATAGAGAACTTGATAATATACAGACTTATACACTTGTTCAACTTGGCAAACCATGATTGAACTGTAATATTGACTAATGAAAATGTTCCTCAGTATTCTGTGCCACATGAACTTCCATCAGTATTGAACTTGGTAAGTGATCATGAAGCTTCAGCTTCCAGAACATACTGTTTAAAGTTCCTTAGCGTCCAGGCATCCTAGACACAGCTGTGGAAGATTCTCACTGAACATTCATTGTTCTTACTCAAGAGTTCAGAACCATGCAGTTGCTTGGTTAGATCCACAGATACTAAATCTGGGTTCCTTTTCATTTTACATATATATTTTTGATAGATAGTTAGAAATCACTGGGCATACTAATATAGATGTAATAAATAAGAGCATATACCTCTGATATGTGTTGTTTCTATGGGGAGCAGTCTACTATTGTTTCTTTTCTCTTTATTTCCATTAATTTAATTTATACATTTCATAATAAAAACATCCCTGTACTAGAAAGATTTGAATTAAAGTCATAGATCATCCAACATGAAATAAACACTTATATACTGGGACTATCTGAACAGCCTTGCTGTATTCACCATTGGTTTCATTCTCTAACTATTGTTTCTTTTTCAAAATATGTACTACAATATCTTTCTCCCTTAATTTATTTAAAAGGCAATGCACAGGTTTATTTTTTTTAATATTTTAGATGTATCTTATCAGAACACAGTCAAAGAAAGGAGTTGTGGAAGGGGAATTCTGAGTGATTGTGAGAAAACTCCAAGAAAACAAGACTAGAGTCTTGGAACCTCAGTTTCTCCCAAAATATGGAATTGTTCTTGGAATGTGCTTTCGCCGGGCGGTGGTGGCGCACGCCTTTAGTCCTAGCACTCGGGAGGCAGAGCCAGGCGGATCTCTGTGAGTTCGAGGCCAGCCTGGGCTACCAAGTGAGTTCCAGGAAAGGCGCAAAGCTACACGGAGAAACCCTGTTTCGGAAAAAAAAAAAAAAAAGGAATGTGCTTTCATGCACATTGTAGTGGATGTAAGTAAGTTTACCTTAGATCATTCATTACAACAGCTATTGTTGTTTGTTAATATGCCTCTACGGAAAAACGTGCTCTGGCTGTGTGCGGCTTGCCCCACTACATTTGGCTTACCCTTGTGTTTGTACGTTTTACTCACGGGACTTCTCTTAGCCCTCAATGTATAAATTGTCCGATTCTCTGAATAAAGCTGGCTATGGAATGAGACTTTAGTTTGCCTCATTTTTAGATTACATTCTCCTAAGTCCTACCACTGCAAGAGATGTAAACAGAATTATACTTTTATTAAAGTTTTGATCCAAATATAGTTTATTTTTCTATGAAGATAACATATGATTCACTCTCTTTATTTAATTGGTAGCTGGTTAACTGAGCTAACACTTGAAATAATAATTTCTACTTTCCCAAACGTTCTGAAATATTCTTTTATATGACTTAAATATTTGGATCTTCCTTTACTTCTATTCAGTTTCATGATCTGTCTCTTTCTTCCTTACTAAAATGATTTATTTTATTTTATTTTTTTTGGTTTTTCGAGACAGGGTTTCTCTGTGTAGCTTTGCACCTTTCCTGGAGCTCACTTGGTAGCCCAGGCTGGCCTCAAACTCACAGAGATCCGCCTGCCTCTGCCTCCCGAGTGCTGGGATTAAAGGCATGCGCCACCACCGCCCGGCAATGATTTATTTTTATTTTAGCATTTTGTGATAATTGTGTTTTATCTTTTTAACTCATCTCTTGTTATATTTCACATTAAAATTTTTATTGCAGATTTAATTATTTTGCATATTTGCTTATCTTACATTAACATCCCTTCTTAAAATTTACTATATATACCTTGTAAGTGAATATAAATTTTATTATTAGAAAATCAATTTACTACATAAAACAACAAATCAGTGTTGGAGATACATATGGCAAGTGATCATTTGATTTCAGCTGAATGACTACTAGGATTTAGGACACAAACACACAGATTTTAATTAAACAAAGATACAGTTCTCTGATATGAATTCTTCTAATATGAATTCAAAAGATTGTCTTATTAACTTATAGATTTGCTTGACTTTTTGAAATTTATTCTTCTACTTTGTTAGTGTGTGGATATATGTGGATAGGTACGTGCCACAATGAATTTGTAGAAATCAGAGAACAACATTCAGTGGTCAATTATTTGCTCCTATTATGTGATACTGAGAATTGAGCTCAAGTAGTCAAGGTTAGCAGCAAGAAGCTTTACCAGTTAAGCTATGTCTCTGGCCCCTAATGCATTGATTTCTTTTTTCTTTTCTTTTTTTTTGTGTGTGCATATACATGCACACACAATGTTGCTTCTGTATGTTGGACATGTGTGTTCAACTACGTGTAGGTGCACATTTGTATACAGGTGTGTATGCATGTGTGTGAGGATCAGTGCTTAGGCCTGAAGTTGAGGTCAAGTGCTTCCTGCACCATTTTTCTCTTATGGAGACAGGGTCCCTTGCTGAACCCAGAGCCCAGTTAGCTACTTTAGCTAGCCAGCTACTCCCAGGCATTACCTATTGCTGCGTCCTGAATGAATGCTAGAATTAGAGGTAGCTACCACAACTGCTTGACTTTCACAGAAATCCTGGCGATCAAGTGCTCATCCAATGAGCATCTACCTTGCTTCTATTTGTTGAAAATCAAAGCTATGAAAAGAAGTTAAAATTGGAATTCTGAGAGCATCCTGGATTTGGTTCATAGAAATAATTGACTTCTCATTTTTTGGGGTGGGTGGGTGGTAATAGTCCATTTAGGGGTCAAGTAAATAATTTAAGGGGCAATATACAATTGCCAATATCTTAAGAAGAAGACTTCAGTAAAATGGAGCATCTTTCTATTCACATTTACAGGAACAGGTGGCTTTCCCATTGGGATGTCTGTCTGACATATCATTACTGACCCTGTCAGTGTGGTAGAAGTACTCAGGCTAATACAAATTCCCTACTGTTACTTCTTGGGGAATATAATTCCAAAACAAAAAGTAACTCCTAAGCAGTCTACAACCAATGTATTGTCCTTTAAGATATTAAAGTAAGATCCTGCAAGTCTGCCTGGTGACTTTGCTTCTCAAACTCAGCAAGCACACTTCTGTGAAATCTGCCTGTCTGCATGGCTAATGCTTTTTATTTCAAGTTGTGTTTTCTTTTTTTCAAATCAGCCAACTTTCAAATAGTTACCTAGATTTTTAGATGAATGACTACAAAATGAGTCCTGAAATGAATATTCCTGAACACACACTATTTCGATATTTATCAGAATAGGAAATGGTGTTTGTGAAAAGCACATGACCAAAGATTAAGAAAGGAATTTTATGTTGCATATACCAAGGCACTGTCACCCAGGTGACAAAGTTCTTGACTTTGCCAAAAATGTGTGGAATTGACACTTCCCCACCTTCTCTGATTCTGTCAAATGTGATAGCACCAATTTAAGATTAATATATTCCTCCAGGAGGAGGACTTCACATCCTTCAAACATTTGCCAAATCACTGTGTGCCTCTGATTTCCATGCATTTTAATGTGCCCACACGGAGCCTGCAAACAACCAGAACAAGGGAGTTCAACCTACCAGTTAATCAAAATTCATTGTGGAGGGCTTCGAGATCCTTTCTATTCACCTCTCACTCCTGGTGAAAGGATTTTATTGTGAGTAGTTAATATTTTATAGGAATGCTGTCAGCTTCACACAGAGCTCAGAGGAGTTATATATTTTTCTGACATATGATCACAATTCCCATCAGTATGTTTAATGTCAGCATCTGTAAGAATCCTTTGATTTTAAAATAGGTTAAAAAAGAAAGAATTACAGACATATCAAATAATAATAACTGGAATGCTTCAGATAATTCTAATTACTGGGACAGACTGGGGGACAGATACACAGGGGTGATTCTTATTGGGGTGGTGGTTACACTATTGTCTATACACTACAGAACTGTGACAGAGAGGGAGGAGAAATTTGAAGAAGAGCTTTGTACATGTGCAAACACAAGCTGAAACATATATATATATATATATATATATGTGTGTGTGTGTGTGTGTGTGTGTATGTGTGTACTGTGTATATACACATATTTTTCTAAACACAAATAAACACATAAGCATGATTTTAAGTGACTACATATATATAATATATATAGTATATAGATAGATAGATAGATTGATTGATTGATAAATAGATATTACATCGAATAAAATACATGAAAATATCATATATAAAAGGAAAAGTATGATTTTGAGTTAAAAACAACTTAAGGCAAATCTAAAATTCTAGTATTGTGGAGTGTATGCCTTCCTCTATTTAATATATTAAAAATAAAATTTCAGGCTCAGTGGGTAAATGCTCTTATTGTCAGGCTTTATGACTTGAGTTCCATCCTCAGGACCCACATAATAGACAGAGGGATTGACTTCCCCTTAGCTGGCCTCCAACCTCCACATGTGCACCCTACAAATAGAATCTCCTCAGGATGTTATCCATGTCCCAATGCACAAGACCATAAAAGGATATTGGGATATAGGTTGCACTGCTTGACAGACTCTAAATTAACTGGAATCAGAGGAATTTGTTTTGCTAAGTGCAGCTCCATTTTTTACTTTTTTTTCCCTAAGAAACTTAAAAGGAATCAAGAAAATTACCTCTACCAGTAAACTGGCAATTGAGTTGATAATTAATCCTTGCTAAAGACAGCAACTGACTTCATAGTGAAAAATCATTCAGTTTACTGATATCACTGACCTTTTCACAAATTAAAGTGAATCCTCCAATTTTGGCAGCAGGTCCCCTTGAACACTAAGCATATAGGAAATAATCTACTGTTAGCTTCTACTGTTAATAGTGCACACTGAGTCCTATTCAGCATTAAAGGAAGATACTAGCTAATGATTTATTTTAAAGAAATTATAGTAAATTATACTTCTAAAATAGTCACTATAACATGAGGAAGGCTCTTGACTGTCCTTTGTGTCTGCTACCTTGGAATCAGAGGATGAAAGGGAAATCATTTAGTTGGCAAACATGTCCTAAATAGAATTTTGAAATACTAATATCTCAGTGTAAAGTCAAGTCAGTTAGGAAATACTAATATCTCAGTGTAAAGTCGAGTCAGTTATGGAAACACTAAATTTGACTTTCTAATAAAGAGAAATAGGAGCTTTTCAGAGGTTATTATGTTCTATTTTGTTAAAAGGCCATTCATTTCTTGCATTCTACGTGGATTAAGCCATATTTATCTTACTGTAAGATTGGAAAAGTAATTTATTTCTCTATGTGACCATCCTTGTTTATCTCATCTGAGAGCCTATGGAGTGTAGACTGTGAGACATCTTGAACTATAAACACCTGTTTCCTTGGAAAGATATATATCATAAAAATGTAGGGATGAAATAAGGAGACCAAAGATGGAAGTGATTTCTAATTTAAAAAAAAATAATCCAAGAGTTGAGAATAGAACAATTGGTAATGTGTTTGCCGCACACAAATGAGGGACTGAGCTTCATTCCCACATAAAAATTCAGGGCACAGTGGTGTGCATTTTTACAGTCCCAGTAATTCAGATGTAAAAATCCCTAAGGCTCCCTGATCACCCTACCTTGTGAGTCCCAGGCCAATGAGATATGATGTCTCGAAAATCAATGTGGATAGTGATTGAAGTCTGACACCTCGGATAGTTCTCTAGCCTTTATCACCCCCATGCATCAACATCCTTATACATGTAGATTCACAGAAACATGCACACACACACACACACACACACACACACACACACACACACTCACACACACACACACAATTCAGATATTTGGAGGCTGGTAAACCTGATATGTTTAAAATTTGTCTTCAGTCAACCCAATATTATAATTAAGATGTAAGACTACTGAGGATAATTTGCAAACTTGAAATGACTGAAACATCTCTTAGAATGAATAGAAATTTTGGATAATGATTAGTTGCAGTATATTATATGCTTCAATATGTAAAACAATTTTATTATGCTGAAAATGGGCAGTCAAACCAATCCTTTGGTGCCCCTAAATCATGCTCACCATGTTTCTATAACCTTCTATTAAATTTTGGCTGAAGTGAAAATGAAGAGAGTAATTATAAAATTTTAAATTGTCCTTTGCAGGATTTGGGGGAAACAGGAAATTATTTGTGAATCCAAGTTGTGTTTATTGAGCACCTACTATATTCTATGCACTTCCTTATGCACGGAAATCTCCCGCCTGTAGTTTCACCATGTGCCCTGCAAACCTCTGTTAAATCTTGTTCTTTTGTTTTCATATCTGCAGCACTCATCTCTGCCTACATGTATATCTACTGAGATGTCCATACTCTTTCCCGCTGACTTTCACAAATTATGAATACGCTGGCATATATATTCTTGCAACCATGCAAAGAGTTTGCTCATTTGGGGGGGGGCACTTAAATAAAACTGTGTTAAAATTAATTCTCTTGTTACATTTACTATGTTGCATTTCATGCTCACAGTGTAAACCTTTGGATTCCTTTCTACTTTCAAACATGCATCACACACCATGTGGAGCTTTCTGTAGTGCAGTGACAGGCACCTAACTTGAATGCTCCACCTCCTTACACCCTCTCTTCTATGATGAATTTCATTCTCTATGGCATGTCCACATGGGAAACAGCTACTTTAATGCCTGCATTCAAGCACAATATTTAATCCCTTCTTGTCAAAAAATTCTCTGGGTGGCCTTACCTTGTTGCAGGAGGGAATGGGTAGTGGGTTAGAAGGGAGGAGGAAAGAGAAGGGGATCTGCGGTTGGTATGTAAAATAAATAAAAATTTCTTGATAAAAAAAATTCTCTGGAGTTGAAATCACATGGATTTGTTGCAATGTGAAATCACATGGATTTGTTGCACGTGCACAAAATGCTGCTCCTCAGAGGAGCTTGCCTCCTTATATTTGAGGCTGGTCTTTGCCCAGATTTCATAACTGCTGAACATCCAGCTGTCATTTACCATTGGAAGGTCAGAAGGATTCTGCTGGCATTTTAAGTTTCACCTTTTTTATACATGAAGTAGATCATCTGTCTCTTTTCTTCTTATGTTAGCTTCTTTATTGTTTAGATTATATTCTTAACATTTTCATATTTAGGTGAAGTCATTAGGTTGCATACGGTAGATATAAATCATCTCTGTGTTAACAGTTTAAATGTTGCAAACAGCTTTGCAAAGTTGTTTTTAATGCTAACATATTAAGATACATAATTGTATGCATGAACCATAATACTATACTAGTTACAATAACTTATTAGCATTCACAAAAACAACACCCCTGCTTGAAAGCCCTAGAACAATCCGATTTAAGTGAGAACTTAGGGGTTCTATTTGCCCACCATTAGAAAGGGAGCTTTCTCTTATGTACTTGGAGGAGGTTTATCCAATACTGTCCACTTTTTGAACATTTGTAGCATAACCCATCCTTGTATTTAAGTCCATATTCACATCAAGTCATCTTGTGTACACAAAGCTGCCTCAGTGCTTTCCATGAAGTTTTTAGTGTCCTACACATTTTTTTTCTTTTAGAGCCCCCATAAACTGCCCGATGGAATAGAGGACTGTAATATTTAGCAGGGAACAGAATCTTTTCACTTTGATGTTTAAAATGCCATTATTGTCATTTCTAGACCTGCATTTCTCCACCTTCTGTATTTTATCACACCAGTTGCTATGTTAAAAAAAGAAAGACTATGCTGTAATTTTTAGAAATGTGTTTTCATTTTTCATCCTTTCTCTCTTTTTGTGAGTCGAAGCTTGTGTACATGTTCATATGTGTATGGAGTACAACTGTGTGCCATGGTGGGTTCACATGTGTATTTCTGCATCAGGTGGCCAAAGACTGGTTCAAAAATGATTTTAACCACTCTTACACCTTCTTTTAGTCAGTGTCTCTCAAATCCAGAGATTGTCAAATATAACCATTCTCATTGGTCACGTTATTTACAACATCTTCTCCACCTTCTCTGGAAAGAATTGTAGGCAAGTCACTCTGCCCATCCAGACTTTAGTGAGGTTTTAGGAATCCAAATACTGGTCCTGTTGCTTAGGCAGCCAACACTTTAGCAACTGAGCCTTCTCCACATTTTCTTTCATAATTTTCATTTTTATTCTTTTTTTCTGATGCT
>CABHPQ010140495.1:0-20152 GCA_902168405.1 Peromyscus aztecus | reverse complement strand
CCCCCAGAGGGAATGCTTTCTGATTCTAAAGGCCTAAGAGGGAGCCAGTAGGTAGCTGAGGGAACCTGAGGCCAAGGGCAGAAGGGAATCAAAGACCAGCCTGGCGGCAGCCATGCCTCACAAACCCCACAGTGCCTTCTGCTGCCTCCTGGGCCTTCTCTCCAGAGCTATACAGCCAAGTGGCTATAACTGACCCAGTAACCTCTGTCCCTCCCCATGAAGGGAAGGGTGTGTGAGGCCTCTCAGAAGCGTGGCCATGCCACACTCCTATGGCCTTAAAAAGGAGTGAATATTGGGCCTCTAATAAGGGGTTCAGTCATGCTGTCAGGTCTTCTGTGGACCAGCTAATGACTTTGTTGAAGCAGCACTAAACCTTAGTTTCCCCAAGTGCAAAATGGGACCAGCGTTCAGAATCAGAAACATTAGAGGATGTGAATATGCTCTCTGTAAGACAAAACAGACCTTAGTGTATGGGGGCGGGCGGGTACTGAAAGTTCTAAGGCTCAAGGAGAGACAGAAAGGTTGTCCACAGCCCCCATCTGACAGGCTGATGGTGAGGCACAGGCCAACTGATGGTGACACTGGAGATCTTCAGTACCTTCTTCCTGTGCCCACTCCCAAGGAAATTATCTCAAAGGATAATTACATTGATTTACACTGGGGAAAGATACATTTGGAGAAAATAAGACATCAGAAAGATGGGGGCAGATGGGAATGGAGAAACCTTGGTGAGTGTTTCTCTCTAGGTCTTTATTTCAGGATTTGTTTACTATGGGCACTGAGCACTATTCCTTGAGCTTGAGGTGGAGTATGTGCCTGGCACACAGTAGGCAGAAAATACATTTCTTAGTAATAACTTGTGGCAAGACTTCTGAAGAAGCCAGGGAAGGTGGGGAAAGGGGTTTACAGACAGCCTAGGAGAGATGAGGGAGGGGTGCTTACAGACAGCCCAGGGCTGGCCTTGGGGGAAATCCCAGTTTCTCTTTCCCAACCTCCTTCCTGACTTGGAGCTTAGGGTCATAGACCAGAGAGTCTATGGCAGCCCTGCCTGTGTACCTGGGGCCCATTCTCCCGGTAGCAAGGAACATAATCATTGCCTGTCTTAGTGTCTTGGGCTTGTGGCAAGTTCCTAGTGACCTGGCACCCTGATGGGGTACTGGGAAGCAGAGAGAAGTGTGGGTGTGTGGGGGTGGGGGTAGTGTGGGGAGTGGGTGATGGACAAGATCTCAGCTGTCTTTAAAGCTGATATCGCTTTCAGGGACAGTGGAAATGCTTGTTCCAGATACAGTGGAGGAGGAGAGCACGGAAGGTACTCACTGCTTTGGTCATCTCCCAGGCAAATACGTCATCCCAAATCCTCCTGCTAACATAGGCTATTCCTCCATAGCCTACAGAAACCAGCACCCCCAGTTCCCCTGAAGAGTGAGCAAGTCCTCTCAACTTGTAGTCACCCACACATCTATCCCTCACCCCACCCCCAAGGTGAACAGGGCCTTTCAGCTCAGCCCCAGTAACCATTTCACACTCTTTCATCTTTGCGTCCTCCCCTGCTGCAACCCGACTTCTCCCAGAACCACCCCAGCGTTGAGGTACCTTGACTAGTCTCTCTCACCCAGCATGTACGTTTTCTGAGCCCCGAAGGGGACTCTAGTTTGACCTTGGATAGAATATCTGAAAAGGTCTGGGAGAGTACTTGCTGATGTTGGGCCGTACCACGTAATCTCCCAACATCTCTAAACTGACTTTCCTGCAGTGACCAGGCTGAGCTAGAAAAGGAAAGTTAAGTTTTGCATCAGACATATGTCAGAGCCCTCTGTCATTTGAGACAGGAGAGCGACTGCCAGGGGTACATAGTGTCTCTGAAGGAGGTTTGTTTATAAATGCAAGGATCACTGTGTAGGCTCACATAGCACACCATGGATTTCATTCAAAGTGATTCTCAGGTGCAGGTTGCCTTAGGGTGCTCATGAATCCAATGGTTCAGAGACATGAGCAGCTTCGGTTGAAAAAGACTTCAGATTCCTGCTGCTAAGCTTGCAAATAGAGGACATCCCTGTTATTGAAAACTGAGCCTCATTCCAGACCCCCCATGTCATGGGAAGTGTCCCCTCATGACACAATGGGGCTCCTCCCACCCCTGTCCCTTGAATGTTCCTGGCACCTCCTTTGGGGTAGACATGAAGAGGTAACAACCTTAACTTTCTACTTCGGTCCCCACAAGCATGGAGCCCCTGGGAGGGATAACGAATCCTCCCTTCCACCCAACTCTATCCTGCTGTCTTCCCAGGCACCCTGCCCTCATTCCATCTGGGTCCAGCACAAAGGGTGGGTTCACATGGATGCCAGATAGCTCCCCTCCCAAATGAGGGGACAAACACCTGTGAAGAGCAAAAGAAAACCGCCCCTTGGAAGCCCCTGCCCATTCCCTGTGTTCCCTCTGGCATTCCTCAAGAGGGCCCTGTGGTATTGGGTGGATTTAGTGGTAGTACCGGATTTAGGATAAGAATACCTAGTTGAATCCACGACTCCCCACTTTGACCACATCATCTCATGTCTTTCCAAGCTCAGTTTTCTCATACGTAAGATCGGGCTAATCTAAACTTGTCTTCCTCAATGCCCCCCCAACACTGTGCCTGGCACCAAAGAGAAGTTCGTCTTCTTGCTTATTTCCTTCAGTACCATGAAGCTCAAAACCACTGTTTACGTGGGGCCCAGCTTGTAGTTATTTGTGGATCTTCTCCAACTCACCCCTGACACTCTGCATTTCAGTTAACACCAACAGCGACCGCCTACAGGGACTGGCATGGCACTGTGTCACAGCCGTACTTTATGCTGGCATCTACTTAGCGGATCAACTCAAAACTTGGAATAATTGATTTACGCAGGGCTGGATATCTATTATGGAAAAGAGGGAATGCTAAGCCAGGTCATCTAAAATGTCCCTTCTAATCTACATCTTCAAAGTGAGTTTGTCAGTCACTTGATTCTGTGCTTAGAGGAAGTCCATCCCCAAGGTGCCGCAAAACCTGAGACCAAGAGCAATGGTTTATTGAGTCATGTGGTAATGGCAGGTTGTCTTTAAAAAAAAGAAAAAAGTATCAAGGAGAAAAGCCCAACATAGTAGGGAAACAATTCACTCAGAGGCCAAAGTCTGGGGGGTGGAAAGAGGGACGCTTGACCCAAACAGAGCTTCATTTACGGTATTTACAGTGAGGTGGTGTTGGGGGAAGGAGCTGAGGAGCCAGAGAGGGAATCTTCCTGCTGGTCTTGGGGTCTCTTCAGTGGCTGCGTGGGCTGGAGCTGCAGAAAGCACACTTAAATTGGCAGGACTCTTGAGAAGAGGACGTGATGGTCCCCGCCATCATGTCTGTGCTCTGTGTAGAGCCTCGCTGCCAGCACTTCCCAGGGGACAGGTTCACTGCTGCCAAAGGGGTGACCCGCTGGTTGAGAGGCTAGGGGGTGCTTGTAGGCTCACAGCAACAAGAAAGGGAAGGTAGGCTGACATCCCCAGAAAGTTGCTGGTTGACTTGCCCAGCAGGTGGTAGAGGCTAAAGGTGGTCACTCCTAGGATGACTGATAGGTAGAGCATTGGCCCTGGGCTGTACTAATGGGCCAGAAGGGCTCGCTTACAGTCCATAATTGCTGGAGTTGTATTGATGAAGACCGCACAGGTGGTCCTTGTACACCCTCAGACAGGTCTCCCTCTAAGTTCTTCGTGAACCCTTTTTCTCTCCTTTGGTGGGTACCAGCCTGGGTACATTTCTCCTCTAATTCCATCTCTTTTGAAATGGGATGCTTCTTGTTTTTTCCTGGAACTCCTGTCCCCCACAAAAGGAATCTTGGAGGACAGTTTGGCCTTCTCCAAGGTCATCCTGACTTTCATGGTTCATTAAACTGACCGCACAGGGAGTGAGCTGCAGTGCTGGAATTGTGGTTATTTTTCATGTAATAAATAAAGATTCCTTTGTGTGACTCTCTGGGGCCTGTCTCAGGCCAAGTCCTCCTGTTGCCTGGTTGTCCCCACTGTCCCCATGACAACTACAGATGGTCAAAGGCCGTGGCAGAGGTGGGTGGTGCGCTTGGCCTTGTTGTAGAGCTGTAATAATATGGGGAACCTGGACACATTAAAACAACAACAACATTGCTGGTCAGAGGGGAAGTTGCACCATGACGTTCCTCCACGTCTGCTGACCTTTAAGACAGCACACGTTAATCATTTATCCCCCCCGCCCATCTGACCATCAAAAATTAACTCCTCTCCAGCCTTCCCTCCTTCTCTGGCCTCACCTTTTGAGTTTCTAGCCAGAAAAATGACGGCTTCTTGCCCCCTACCCCTCATGACTGCTTTGACCTTCAACATGATGCTTCAAGGAGTAGGCAATAGAGAACAGTTATCTGTGGTACCTCAAAATCTGAGCACAGTGGGGGTCGCTGGAATGCTCTCTGGTCTTGCCTAAATAATGGCGGGTCAGATCATCATCTTCTGAACACCCGAAAGAATTGTACTCCTGGCTGGTCTCAGGGGTTCTGGGCTTGAGGGACTCTCACAGAACTCAACAGGAAGGCCCTCTTAACCCCACCAGCCTCATAGTCTTTGCCCTTTCTGACTAAACTGAACTAGAGGTAGCTTGTAGTTGAATACATCTGGCTGGAGTTGAACACATCTGGCTAACAGAGTACAGGTAAGTCCCCTGCGGGTCATTTCTGGGACTGTAAGATATGACAATAAAAGAAGGGACTTTAGGGAATGGATGATCCAGCCAGTTTGCCAAGGTGTCTATGAACTGGACACCCTTAAGACCACTGTTTCTCTCTGAGTCAGTCTAACAACTGATAGGGCTACAGCTCAAGAAGGCTCTAGAAGAATTCCGTAAGGTCTTTGTGGATTTATTTCCCTCAGAATCTTCCCAAACTGTTTAGGGACCCAGAGTCAGACATGGGTGAAAAAGCAGTCTCAAAGCTCGTTGAAACCCACTTTCCAGATTTCAACCCTGAATACTGTTCAGTTCTCAAGGCAAATACAAGGAAGTGGATGGAACAAAGCTTTGGTGGTGACTCATGACTATTTTCAACCTATTTAGATGACTAATGAGCAAGATGGTATCTTGGCCTCCGCTCCCAGGAAGGGGAGAAGCTGGCAGTGGGCAGTGAACTCCTGAATAGTGTCTCCTGGCAAGACTGTAAGCCACTGCAGCTGGGCCAGCTACTCTTGAGTTTTGCTTGAGTGTAACTTTGCCCTTTTCTACCCTTGCCCTTCAAAACTTGATTCCTGAATTTTACACAAAACAAAATTTTAATAGACACGACTGTAGAAAGAGAAATATGGAAACTGTGGAATGCTTGGCCTTCTGTTCTCTTCCCTAAACCCACCAGATACTGTGATCTGCTGCTGATTTCTTCTGTGACAAACAACTGCCACTTCTCTAGACATTCCATCTAGCCTGAGGCCTCTCAGCCCTTTCTTTGGTCTAGCTTCATTCACCACAACCCTCCCCTTGCCCACCAGAGGGCCTGGACAACCCCAGGAACTTACTCAGCAGGCTGGAGTTGGGGAAGCGCCAGGCCTCGCTGTAGGAGGAGTAGGGGGTGTGGCTGTAGGCATTGCCAGAATATTCACTTCCTGTTGGAGCACACAGGCAAGAGACCTGTGAGGTTCATGACACCACCATCATGGGGACTGTCTATACAGGTCTGTAGGGCTGGCAGGGCTGAGTCCAGAAATGAACGGCACTGGACAGGGCAAGTAAACCCACAACAGGGACAGCGGAGCTGAAGAGGTCCCACAGTATGGGTCACTTTGGGCAGTTCCTTGATACTCTGCAGCCCTCCCAAGAGCCCCGGGAGGCAAATACCACAATCCCCATTTTCCAGACAAAGAAAGTGAGACTCTCTATGATCCACAGAAACTCACACAAGTTGAAAATCTGATGCAGTGTGGAAACAGCCAAACTCTAGGAGCCAGATTCGAATTCTACTTTTTCAGCTGCCGGGGACTCTCTACAGAAGGGACTTTGCAGAGGGGTCTGGTGGTCAAAGAGGGAATCAACTCTCGGGAAAGCTGTGCCCCTGCATTAGGCAAACTCGGGATATGAATTTACACAAGGTCTGCCAGATTACCTCATTCTGTCAGTTGATCCTTGGCTTTCCCAAAAGAATTATTCTTGTCAAAAAATTCACCGAAGAATTCCCTTACACAACAGCAACGAAGCTGAGCTGGCCACCACACCTATCATGGGCTGTAATTTAAAGCTTGCAAAGCATGTTTTGGCAACCCATGCCCCTTTCATCTCTCTCAACCATCCTGTGAAGTGTTCTCCCACACTGCCAATTTATAGAATGGGAAACCAGAGTGGAGCCCCAGTCAGTAGACTGTCTCAGCTTCTACTCTTGACCAATGATGGACCATGAATTTGACCTTAGAACTCTTGGTCATAAATTCCAGTTAATTCCTTCAAGCATTTACCTCATTTACCAATCCAGCCAGATTCTAGCCAATTTAATAATCAAAAATGTTTCTGCAGTCTTTTGGAAACTCATCTGTGATTGTGAGCAAGGTGCCTTCTGTGAGTTCTTGTCTCCATCTCAGACTTTGGAATGAAGGTTTGAAACTCCTCAGCCCTGGAATTGGCTGGTCTGAGGTCAAATCTCCACCTTCTGCATCTGGGGTTGGATTTGCCACTTAATATCTCTCTCTCTGAGCCTTGGTGTCCTTGCCTATCAACTGGGGCAAACTCTTGTCCCTACCTCAGGGGATTTGGGTGAGGATTAGACGAGGTGTGAGTATCAAGTGCTTAGAATCATGTTCTTGATAAAAGCATAATCAAGAAATATTGGCTTCTTTTTATTTTCTCCTGAAATTGGTGCTAAAAAAAAAGTTCATGGACTGCAGAGATGACTCAGTGGTTAAGAGCATTGGCTGCTCTTCCAGAAGACCTGGGTTCAATTCCCAGCACCCATATGGCAGCTCATAACTGCCTGTAACTCCAGATCCAGGGGATCTGACACCTTCACACAGACCTACGTACGGGCAAAATACAAAAGCACATGAAATAAATAAATTATTTTTAAAAGTTCAGTGGACACTTAGATAGGTCAGACAGTAAATCTTAACGGCTGGGCTCAGGCCAGCCAGTCTGCTTTCTCATCAAGGAGAGGTCATTTGTCTGAGTGGAAGCCAGAGAAGAGCCTGAGGTAGGGGAAGGTTGCTGAAACCTCTTTGTGTCTAGTGGTTCCATACCAGGCGGCAGGCTCGTGGTAAGAACACAGGGACTTTCTTTTGGTTAGAGACAGACCCAAGCACAGATCTGGAAGAAAATATATGTACAAGAAGGAAGCGAGGAAAAGAGGAAGAAAGAAGAAACTAAGAAAGTATCTCATCCAACCATTTACTTAGGAATGAAGAAGCGTCTGTGCAGAAGGCCTCAAGACTTTTTCCCACGGCCACGATGCTAAGTGAGAGCCTGCACTCAAGCCTGGCTGCCATGATCCTCTGCAGTGCTCGCTCCTACAGCCTACAGTGGGAACTAAGCCTGTCCACTGCCCGGTGTACTCCAGTTTCCCTGGTTACAGCGTTCCCTTAGAGGAGGCCAGTTCTGTTCTGGCTGTCCAGCAAGGCATCCTGTGCCCTTACTCTGGCCTTCCAAATGCTGAACATCGCAGTCTCTAAAGGACAAGGAAGAGAGCTGAGAAACACAATGTGTCTGCCTCTCATTTTATCACCCATTCAGGCATCCACTCACTCGGCGTTTCTTTACTTAATATACACTCTGCATGCCTCTTTGCCTCAGTCACGGGGAAGCTGGGATAGAGGCTGCACCTGGGTAGATAGTACGCTTGGGAGTGTGGCATCTCTGCTGTGTATAGACACATATAATGAAATGTCACCATGCCTAGGAAAGGCCAGTTCCCTTTGTTCTTCCATCGGATGCCACTAGCCTCTGTCTCTGCCTTCATCTTCACATTCGATTCCAATCAGGCCAATGCTGATCTAGGCAAAGTGCCTTCGAGTCAAAGCTGATCATTCCAATGAGCACTTCCATGGCAGCAACTCCACCGGCCTCTTAGTCCCTCACTTCTTTTGGAATCTGCCTCAGTCACCCACGTTGCTTTGCAGCTTGCCTACTTCTCCTCCTTACTCAAGCTCGGTATTTAGTTCATCATCTCAACTGCTACGGCCTCTGAACCCTTGAATTTCCTCCACACCACTGCCTCTCCTGCTTTCCCGTGTGTTGACTTACCACCACCATCCATGAAGCTTCCCGACCCCAGTCTATGAGGCCCCTGGCCCATGGTTGCTGCCTCTGTTTCTCACCTCTGTAGTCAGCTTGCTGGCAGGTTTTGTTCTATTTATCATCAAATCATATTGTGTCTCTCTTATCCTTCAGGCCTACTTTCCTAGCTAAAGCAACTAGTTGTCTCTTACAAAAACTAGGGCAATGATGCCCTAACTTGTCTCTGTGTCTACAATCTACTTCCTCAAGTATCTGAACAGCGTTCTAAACCACGGCCCTGCTGCTGCCCATTTCTCCCCACTCTGCGGGGCCTTCTCTGGGTGCTCACCACTCTCCAACATGCTCACCTTCTTTCGGTACACTGTCGTGCTAAATTAGCTTTTCCTGCCTCAGGGCCTTTGCACTTGATCTTCTTTCGGGCTAGGGATGGTTAGCCTCAGTTTATCACTTGGCTGACCACTTTGAAAATCTTTTCAGAAAGGCCTTCCTGTCTATCCAATCTAAAGTAGTTATCTGCTCTCCCTGTGGCTCTTCATTGCATCATCACATTTTATTGCCTTTACATGGTTATCTTCATGTGATATTATGTTTATTCATTCATTGACTTGGTCGCTGCTTGTTCTTGCCCATCGTCGCAAATAGAGGGACACGCTTCATGCATTTCTGCAGGCCCAGTAGATTTTCACTAGCATTTATTAACTGAAAAAGTGATATGTGGGTAGTAGAAGTGTTAGTAATGAGAGAATGGATGCTGGGAGGATGGTTGGAAATGGGGATAGCTAAAAGTATGGATACATGGGAAGAAAGCAGAAACTGGATGGATGGATGGATGGATGAATGGATGGGTGGATGGGCTAATGGGTAGAAAGAAGCATGGAATGATGTATGTGTATATAAAGATAGATGGATAAGAACAAACAGATGGATAGAGAGAAAGGAAGGTAGCTGGATGAAAAGAGAAAAAGGAAGCATAGGAGAAAGCATGGACAGATGTCAGGATGAATCCAACTATCTAATGTGCTGGGTCTGTTTTCTAACTGATCTGAAAGCCATTAACTGTTTGTAGGATCAGCCCATAGCTTGTGTCTTTATTCATGGTATGATGGGATACAGTGTGGGAAAATGGAAAGAGGCACAGATGTTAAATCACTAGAACTGTGTTTGAACAACTCAGTCACTTAGTATCATCCCTGAGCATACCATTTGGCTCTTACAGACCTTGGTTTTCCTAGCTATAAAACTGGGTTCTACCAGCCACTCAGATTTATTGTAAGGATAAAAGAGAAATAAAGTTATGCATACAAATGGCCAGGTATGCAGAAATGTATAATAAATTATCACTTATTCCTTTGCAAAATTTATCAAAGAATGTACTGACATGCCTTATTTGAAGACCTTATTATGTGTCTTACATGTATGCAGTAAATTCTTAAGAGTTAAGTGACTTTAATGGAAAGAAACCCTATTCAGTCAACTGAGAGATCATAGGCTAAGAGATGGATATGGTGTTATTTTTCTATGAAAGACACTCCTTCAGGAGTCATTTGCACAAAAGTGTTCTTAGGAAGCAGGTGATTCATTTTAATGGCATTGCATTTCCTGAAAACTAATGTGGACACAGCTTACAGGAAACCCAACCACTGTGTATGGTGAGACCCTTCCCTTTTGCGATTCACTTGCAGTCTGTGTGGCGGGTGTGGTGATGCACATGTACGTGTCACACACACATGCACACTGCACATGTATGCTTCTGTGTGAGAGTATTTCTTCACAGCATCCACTCTAGGAGAGGTCTTCCTAGAAGCAGCCCTTCCCCTGTCTTCCAGCGACCTCCCATGTCACACTCTGGCCCCAGGAACCCCTTGCCCTGGACCCCTGGACCTGCCCCCAAGAATCATCATAATTGAGAGAGAGAGAGAGAGAGAGAGAGAGAGGTCTTGCTTTACAGTTGCTTCCTTCTCCTCTAAGCAGACAGCAGGGGAAGTGGAGGGCTTGGAAAGGGGAGGTGCAGGGAGCAGACCGGAGCCTAGGATTTTGATTGAGAGGCCCCATTATCCACACTCTTAAAAAAATAACCGAATCTTTTCCTTTTTTATCTTGACCAATCTCATTTCACGCTCCACAAGAGGGAGGGAGGGAGGGAGGGAGGGAGAGAGGGAGTCCGGGGCCAGGAGGGAGAGAGGAGTCAGAATTCTGTATTTTCAACGCTGCATTAACCACATCGCCACGGTAACGGGCAGCAACAAGTGCCAGCTCAGCAGGTTCCCAGGGAGCAAAGCCTCCTCTCCTTGCTCCCTCCTCTTTCTCTGCCTAAGAGAACTCAGCCCACCTGCCTGCGCACAGGGTGCCCAGAGTGGGTGGGTGGCTGGCAAAGATTAACCCCTACCAGAGGGAAGCAAGCTTGGTGGAATGGGGCCAAGTTTTGAGGGTCAGAGCCAGGGTTGGTAGAGGGTTGGTACTGAGGGGTCACACATGGCCCTGAGTTCAGAGCCCTTCCCAAAAGCTTCAGGCCCTTATACCTCTATGGGCAGTGGAAATGGTTCCATCCTAACCACTCATCCACCCCTGGAGCTTTCCCATACGGCTCCTAAAAGACTGGGACTTTCCCAAAGAAATTGTCATTGCCTTATTCATTTGTCCAGACCCTGATATCCTGGGTCACTGGATGATGACTGGCAGACAGACAACAAATGGACTGTCAAGTAAAATTCCAGGACATTCCAAAGGAGTGTGAAGGACTCTACCCTTAGTGAAGGATACTCTACGGTATCCTAAGAGTCGGTAGGACCTGGGTCCTACTCATTGTTAAGTAAATGTAGAATGCAAAGGAAGATGTATTTCACTCATTTCATCATCATCATTATGTTCATTATCCATTATCTTCACCATAATTATCATCACCATCATCGTTGTCATCATCATTCAAATTCAAATTTTATCGAAGAGGTAAACTAGATTTACCAGGTTTTATTTAAACCACGGGAGACCAGGGGTTAGGCTCATGTTTGTCTCATGGTGTCTGTTGCACACTCTTCCATTTTAATGCAGGGGAAGAGGAGGAAGCAGAGGCTCTTGGATGTGAACATAGAGGTCTGTCTACGTGGGAGGTCTGGGAGAAGAATGCGAAACTGAGAGGAGTCAGGGAGCCAAGATGGCCCTGGGGAGCTCCTCTAGGTGTTTATATGAAGGCACCCCTTTGGCCCATCCTTCAGTGTCCTTTGGGAAGCCTATGAGTGGGACACAGCCTGTCTCTGTCACCTACTGTCTCCCTGTTTCTTTCTCCAGCACTTCCCTTTCGCAATGCTTATGCCCAGTCCCTCCGCCCTTACCTGCCACCATGCCTGCGATAGCAGAAGAGGCATAGCTGCCCTGCCCACTGGTGGGGATGTGCGGTGGGTATCCAGGCAGCGTGGGCCCCACCATCTCTCGCCCTGGTAAAAGACACCGAAGAGTCATTAGTTGGCGCATAGGTGGCTCCTGTGCTCACCATCCCACCCTGCTGAGGTTCAGTAAGTCTCTCCTCAGCCAACACTGCTGGAGACACAGTCGTTCTCCAAACCTACCTCCTCTCTCCTCTGAGCCCACGTTTTTGTTTTCTCTAGAGGATAGCGGCTCACCAAGCAAGGGGCTCTTGCAACTGCAGTCCTCCTTTGTGTCCCAGGCCCTAGGAGCTTTATTTTCACAACTTTTTTTCCACAAAAATGTCAAGTTATTGGGTGCCAGGGGTGGTGTCTTCTTAGTCTTTAGCTCCCTGCCCAGCATAGCAGATGGCACCAATGGACTAAATAAATACGTGAGAGGCCGCTAGACTCAGTGAATCACTTTTCATCTGACTTTCAAAAGAATGACAGCGCCAGGTCTTGTGAAATAAAGGTAGATGGATGATCCATCACTGTCCCTTGGGGGATATGGGGCAGACATTGCTAATCAGCCACACAGGAAGCTCCTACTGGTTGTCCTGGACTTCCAGGTAGATATAATTAACCAGGATAGTAAGGGACATGAAACATGTTGACTATTCCTGACATAAAAGGAAACACCCCTGAGAGATTGTTGACTTTCCCACAAGACCATAAGTGGCATTCTTATCAGTTGTACTTCTTTAAAAATCCATTTTAAGTAGGTTTCATCCCTGATTTATATCTGATTATCTGTAATTTGTGTCATGCCTGCATCCTGGGGACACCAAGGCATTCCTGTGAAACCCCATCTCCCTGGATCTGTCTTCTTTCACACCAGGAAATGAAAGCTTCCCTTCTGGGAAACCTCACCTGGCCTGCTGATGTTCTCCCCTTCTACCCCTGCCCAATAACCAGAATCCTTCAACTGCTTGACTCCTCATCACTCCTCTGTGGGCCAGAACAGAATCTGCACATCCCGGTTTTCTGACGTCTGTTCATATGATGACCACTGACTCAGAATATTTATTAACAATGGCCATTCCACTCTTAAAATGTTCCAATGTGAATAACGGATTATTTGGGCAAACTAGTTCTTAGTGATGCTTGTAGAATTCCATCTCAGTGACATTGACATTATTGGCTGGTAAATTCTTTGTTCTGCAGCTGACCTGGGTATTAAAGGGTATTGAGCAGAGTCCCTGGCTTCTACCCACCAAATTCTAGTACACCAATGAGGAAACCCAAAGTATCTCCAGACATTGCTCTATGTCCCCAGTGGAGGAAGCAGGGGATAAAGTCACTCCTGGTAGAGAAACCATTGTGTTGGAAGATAGCCATTCAGCCCAAATGCTTTCTGCCACCTTCCTGAGGGGCTGCCTGTGAGTCCCTGTCAACCAACTCACCAGACCTATCTTCTCTATATCACAGATTGTCCTCTCTTCCCATATGCCCTCCCAGATCCTTCATACCTAAACTTCTTGAAAGAGTACCTGGTTAATGATGATGTACGGGAAGGTACATACCATGAAACCCTGTGAATTGTCAGCCCCACAGTGACTAACTCTTTCTTACCCATGAGGACAATTCTTTCATTCAACAAGTACTTATTGAGAAAGTTCTAAGGGCTAGGCACTTGGGGACAGAGAGAGAGAGAGAGAGAGAGAGAGAGAGAGAGAGAGAGAGAGAGAGAACTGAAGAGCAAAGCTTGGCACTAAGCTAGGAATCAGAGGGCTAGGGGTACCCACCCTGCTTTTATGGCTTTCTGTTTGCCCTTAGAGTAGCCACTCTGACGCTAAGCCTCTTTCTTCATATGCAAAATGGCGGTGGTGATGAATGTGAGCGGCCTTATACAAACTAGTCCTACAACTCTGAAGTTTATCGGTATAATTCGACCTGTTGCCTCATGTTCTAGGTAGAGACTGATTAGTGCAATGAACACATTCTAAAAATGCTCACAGCAATGAAGTTCTTGCAGAAAAACATCCTGTCAGAAATAAGTTGTTAGCATTCGTTATTTAAAATAGCATTAGGATTTTTAGGCACCCAAACACCGGTTTCAAATTGACCCGTCTTTACTAAGTATCTAGCTCTGATTGGTACTGGACTAAAAAGGAGGTTTCTGTTCACCTGACCTAAGGGCATCAGAACAAAGGAAGGGCTGGAAACACTGGGAAAGAAAAGGGAAGTGTGACATGTTTGGAATGAGGAATAAGCAGAAGATTTACCCAAAATAAACTGTGAGTTTCACATGAAGGAGTCAGCAATGTGACGCCATTGCTGGGGACAATGGTTGGGAAAGGGCGATCCGAGGGAAGGGGAGCAGGTGATGGGCAGCTGGTGACACAGAAAGAGATGGGGGGACAGACGTAGGTGGCACACCTTTGCTTTCTTCTTTCTTACCTACTTTCTTTCCTCAGAAGAGAAGGAGGAAGCAAGAAAGGGGGGAAGGAAGAGAGGGAGGGAAGGGAAGGGAGATAGGGAGAGATAGAGGGAGGGATGGGGAGAGAGACAGGGAGAGACAGAGGGAGGAGGGAGAGAGAGGGAATGATGGAGGGGGAGGGAGATAGGGAGAGACAGAAGGAGAGGGAGGGAGAGAGGAAGGGAGAGAGAGAGAGAAAGAGAGGGAGAGAGATTTTGAAACTGAGACTGAATACTAGATCCAGACAAGACTATGAACAAAATACTTAATTTCTCCAAACCAAAATCTTCCTATCTGTCACACCAGGATGTGATTCAGAGAAGAGCTTGTAACTGGGGTTCACCTTACTTCCTGGTTGGTGAGACTTCTTTGCACACTGTATGGAGGATTTTGAGGCAGGGTCCATGTCTCCCATGAACTAAGATTAGTTTAGGCTCTCTGGTCATCTCTTTGCTCATGCTAGTCTGCTGTTCCCTGAGCCTGCTAGTTCTGGCAGCCTGTGGCCATGCCTCCTGCCCTCTTGGCCATTTTCTGTCACCTGAACAGCTTCTTCTTCTAGGCTGAGTTCCTGGGTGCATACCTCAGGCCACAATTCAACCCATGATCTCTATCAGTGGGGCTCACCCCGTGAACACTAGTTCTTGCAAAAGAATTCATTGGTCTCTGTCCCTCTATTCAGGGATTTTAATCTTCATTTCTCCTCAGTTACCTAATTTTCTCTCAGCAAGAAAGATTTCTGAATCAATGGCCCAAACAGACTGCTGAAGACTTCCCCTAATAAAACCTGGCCCTCCTGAAAAGACAAATAAATTTTTTTCTAGGACACCGCCATACCCAAACTGTGCCTTCACAGTCTGTCCTAACAGTGCTACAAAACTCTCTGCTTTAATTTCTTTTATCTAAAAAAGGTGTATTTGTTTACGTATTTTATGTGTATGGGTGTTTCGTCTATATGTGCAGCCTCACACCAGAAGAGGGAATAGGATCCCATGGGACTGCAGTTATAGATGGTTGTGAGCCACCATGTGGGCGTCAGGAATTGAACTCAGGGCCTCTGGAAGAGCAGCCAGTGCTCATAAGTGCTGAGCCATCTCTCCAGCCTCTCTGCTTTAATTTCTTAAAGAACAAGATTTTGGAGTGTGGAAGTGTAGCTCAGTAGCAGGGTAGTTGTTATTAATGTAATAATAATTTTATATTAATAATAATAATGTATTTTATAATAATTTAAATGGCTTGAATTTAATGCCCAGTATTGGAGAAAACAAAACAACGAAGTCTTTCAGAGTCAAGCATCTTGAACCAGGCCAAATATGGTGATGCATGCCTGTAATCCCAACACCCGGGAAGCAGAGGCTAGCAAGGTCTCTGTGAGTTCCAAGGCAGCCTGATCTATAGTGAGTTCCAGGACCACCAGAGCTACATAGTGAGACCCTGTCCCGAAACAAGAAACAAAACAACAACAGAAGCCGCCAGCTAGAGATGGACACACCCTCTGCTCAGACACACCCTCCTACCCATTCTGTTTTGAAGACTCTTCACTAAAAATTTCTCCTTGCTGACTAATCCCACTTCCTGTGCTCTCCAATAGACTTCCAATGGGGGCCTCTTTTAAAAATGTTGACATAGGCATCAACATAGGTTGGCTGGCTACAAAGTGGGGTTGTCTAGGAAAATTCTGGTATCCCAGAATTCTTGGTAAATATTCCAATTAGAGGTAGAGAGCGGGAACAGAAAGCCATTAGCTAGAGGAAGGAATCCAGAGGGTAGAGGTGATTTTAGACTATTTCATTGGACCCCTTTGATGTCTGCCCTCTGTGTGACCCCTTTTCAATGCCTTATCTTGTTCTGAGAGCAAGGAGAATTTATGGCAACCCAGAAATCTCTTTGGCAGGACTAAATATAATTTGTACAAAAGAATGGAGGAGGATCCTGGGCTCCTTGATGATAAAAACCTAACTGCAGCTTTCCCATCAGCTGAGCCGTAGCCAGCCTTAGAACAGCAAGGACAAGGATGTCCTTGCTGTCACTGTCGTGGCCAGTGGGTTGGAATCCAACAGGCGGCTGCCTGGGTGGGTAGGGGTGGTGTTCTAAAGGGAACTAGCAGGAACTGTACGTAAATCTCCTTATTTCCCAAGTCCTAATGTTTCCTATTTCTTGGCTGACCAGAAAAAAAGCCAAGGTTCAGAGAGCAGTCATTCTGGAGACAACACTCCCAGAACCCTCTGGCTAAGAGGATCGCTCAGGGAGAGAAAGTCTGCCAAGCAGGTAAAAGAGTTTCAGCAGGTGGCCGGCCGAGGTTTCTTAGGCGGGGCCACACAGAAGAAGGTCCTAGGAAGATCCACGCAGGACTGAGCCGGGCTAATTTCAGAATGAGAACTCCTGACTCTCCCTTCTACCCTCCTTTCTTGAAGAACATCCCAGGAGTGATCTGCTCTGTCTCCTCCTCTTTCTCTCAGATTGAGCTCTTTCCCTGGTTGGAAGGTTATAGTTCTGGGGCTCCTAAATTCATTCCGTGTCTAACATGCCTCCATCCTCCTATGTTCTCTGGACCCCATGAGAACTCAGCCAAGTGATGGGTATTTAGGTCCAATTTTGGCCAGGCCTCTGGTGGGAAGTCTCTACGGTCTGCACTGATCCTCTGAACTCAGTTTAAACACTAGCCATCATCTGCCTTGTTCCTAAGCGGAAGATCTGGGCGTAGCTCTCTAAACTCTAGTCTTCTCTTGCTTCTTGCTCTTGGATTCCTGGACCCCAGATCCCACAAGCCTGGACACTTGGTGCTCTTCTTAGGGCCTTTGCCTCTACACTAGATTTTAACATGTGGCCAGCCATTCAGGAGTGATCAGATGTAGGTCTGGCTATGGGGGTCAACCTGGCTGAGAATCTGCTAAACTATGGTTTGGTTACCTAATGCCTGGGTGACCTCCTGGTATCTGTCATCAGCTGCTTTAGCCCGCAGACTGGATGACCTCCTAGTCCTGCAGCTGTCTTGGAGAGTGGGCATGGCCACTAAATTAACAGACAATAGAAGCAGGAAGTATCAGCCCTGATCATATATGTTGACAGGGATACTTCCAACTTTAAAAGGTGATAGGATGGGAGAAAGTGTGGGGCTTCAGGGCAAGGGAGTTTGCCTTAGGCCGTTCTAACTATAAGCTATAAGATAGCCTGTGTCTCGGGGCGGTGATTGTACACGCCTTTAATTCCAGCACTCAGGAGGCAGAGGCAGATGAATCTCTGAGTTCGAGATCAGCCTGGTCTACACAGTGAGTTCCAAAACAGCCAGGGCTACACAGAGAAACTCTGTCTTGAAGAAAGAAAGAAAGAAAGAAAGAAAGAAAGAAAGAAAGAAAGGAAGGAAGGAAGGAAGGAAGGAAGGAAGGAAGGAAGGAAGGAAGGAAGGAAGGAAGGAAAGAAAGAAAGAAAGAAAGAAAGAAAGAAAGAAAGAAAGAAAGAAAGAAAGAAAGAAAGAAAGAAAGAAAGAAAGAAAGAAAGAAAGAAGGAAAGAAGCCATAGCCTATGTCTGTGATGATTCGTCTATACTTCCAGCTACTGTCTGTCCTTCTCTCTCAGCCAAGTCTCTGCAGCTCACTCAGTAATGAAAGAATTGTCCTGGATCATGTGTCCTTCACCCTCAGCCATATCCCTTACCGCTTCCCGGGTTCCCATTCCCATGAGACAGACAAGTGTGCCCTGCCATGCAGCCTCTGTGCTCCCACAGCAGCCACAAGCTGTTTCTTTCCCTCTTCCATCTCCCATTCCATGTTCTCTGGCTGACATAATTTCACCCAGCTCACAGGTTTGTGCCTTTTAATCACTTTGCTCAAAGCAAATGAGCCATCTCTGCTGACTTGACCCTCTTGAAATTTCCAACTCCAAGTCGACACTTTTTTCCTTTCTTCAGACTCTTAACTACTGCCTCTCCACCCTCACATTGTTCATGTCCATCACAAGGGTGCACGGATGCACAGGGAAGGGAAAAAATATCAGTTGTCAGACAGATAGAAAATGCTGCTGTCGCTTACAAGAAAGCATGCCTGGGCTGGGGTCACAGGGCCTTTAGAACCTGTGAGCCAGTGGGAACCAAAGACACTGCTGTGACTTCTCTAGCCCGAGGGCCTCTGGGGGCAGCACTCCTACTTCAGATGGAGCTCCCCTGCTCTGGTTGGGACAGCTGGCTTTGGCGAAGGCTTTCATTTTAAGATGCAAGAGAGGTCTAGAATATTGGGAAACTACTGGTCCAGATGGCCTAGACGACCCAACTCCGGGCTGTCTCTGTGCCCACCGAGTCTCCCTGTCTCACTTATCTCTGCTTTAACCTCTCAAGGTGATAGGGCCGGGGACCAGGAGACAGGGAGGGTTGCCCTCTGTCATTAACTGTCCAGACTCAAATGGAGAAACTCTCTTCACACAGGAGACTTCCGATGCTCAGCTGGAAACTAGCTGGCTTCCTTCCTTAGTTCTGGGACCTCCCAGGGCCCCTGTTTTAATAGTCAGTCAGCTGTCTGAAGCAGTGAAGGTATCTCTGCCTGTACCCAAACCAAACTTTGATCCCTTCAGACACTGCTCAGGTCCTGACTGGTTGGGAGACTGTCCTGTTTGGAAGATCCAGTTGAGATTAGACATATGGGCGGTCAGCCCTTGCCCTGTTCCCATCTGGAGACTGTAGCTAGGTCCTCTTCCTCTTGGACTGTTTCCTTTCCAGGATACAGAGGTTTGCTCCGGATGTCCCTAACCTACTTCATTCAGGCTTTAAGCCAGAACAAGATCCTCAACACCTCCAGCTGTGAGGTTGTGCAGTCACCAAGGTTAAAGCAATGAGAGATTGCTTTAATGGTACTGCCACTCCCCTGGGCGGGAACATGGCCACAAAAGGTGACTCAACATTCCTTTTCAGGAAGTTGATCCAGAAATTGGCTCAAGAGGTTTTTCCCCTCCATATTTTGTCTTTGTTTCTTTTTGAACCTATTTTTTAAAAAAGTTTACATTCTACGGCGCCTAGCTCCTTTGTATGGGTCCCTATTTCCCTATTTGAAGTGATGTATCCCACTTGATGGCACCCCCAAAAATGGCTGTTTTTGATTCCTGGCTTCTCCCACAGGGAAAGAACCATGTGCTGAATAAATTAGAGACTCGGGTGGTGGTGGTGGTGGTGGTGGGCTGGATTTGGGCTAAAGATGGGACTAGCCTCAGACCAGAGGACTTTGGGATGGCCTTGATGACCTCCCTCCCACCCCACGACACTACAGAGCCCAGGACCTCCCTGTCGTACCTGAGAGGAGGGCCTGGCCCGTGAACTGCCCGTACACGGAGGCAGCATGGGGAAAGGCATTGAAGGGTGGGACCGAGGCACCTGCTGGGCCCCCAGAGCCGACTTGCTGCAGATCCAAAAAGGCGGAGCTAGATAAAGAGGAAGGGGTGGAGCTAGAACTGGAGAGCTCTGGGGTTTCCTGCTTTATGGCGAAGGGTGAATGAGGATCTGCTGGAGGGAGGGAGACAACAAGGAGAGAGGGGTGTGAGATGATGGGGTGGGAACATGCACAAAACAAGCCATGAGATGGGGCAAGGGTGTGGGGACAGGCAGGCCTGGCTGCTGTAGGAGGAGTCTAGGATGGGGAGCCGGGACTACACAGAGTTCCTCAGATGGAATGAGATGGGGGGGGGGGGGGGGGCTGGAGGCTCTACCTCCCTGCTGTGCCTTCTGCCAGTGTAGATGGATGGGGAGACTGAAGTATGTGTGTGCTGAGCCTCTCCCTGCAAGAGGGAGTGAGGAGATCCGGGGCGGGGCCAAAGACTGAAGGCACCACCCATTTGCCACTTTTCCTTTCCAGGCCAGCGCCCCAAACACCTTCCTCCTGCCAGCCAGACACTTCTGCCTTCCCCTGCCCCAAGCCCATCCTGACCCTCACAGTAGGGGCCAGATGGCTCAGGAGCCTCTGGGCATCCTACCTGCCACCACCGGGTAGGTCTGGTGAGTCGAGAGGTTGCGTCCCAGGGGTGTGTTGGAAGGTGTCAGGGTAGCCTTCCCATCATCCAGGGCACTGTTGAGTAAGGGCAGTGGATACAGCCCCTGGAGAACAAAGAGAAGTCAGCAGGGGAGA
>CABHPQ010140493.1:0-24672 GCA_902168405.1 Peromyscus aztecus | reverse complement strand
CATATGGGAGGAAAGGGCATGGAGAAATGTTGTAATTAAATTAAGATCTCAAAACCAAACAAAAACTGAAATTAAAATTTTTGAAGTTGTATTTCAGAATCATTCTTTCTGGAAATTGCTAGGAAAGAACACAGGCTCTACAGTTTGAAATAACTGAAATCACGTTTTGCTTTTCCATATCACCTGAACTCAGGGCATGTAACTCTCCAGGCCTGTTTAGTGTTGAGCTTTTTTCTGCCTTCCAGTTTGCAAGGGTTAAGTGTGAGCATGTAGATGATTGTTCCGGGAGACAGCGTAAAACTTCACAGATCTCATCTCCTTTCATGGATGCCTAGAATCTGCTCCTACACCAAACCAGAAACACTTGGTCCAGCCTATGGCTTCTCAAGGCCAATTTGGTCCCTAAGTGACTTTTGTATTAGCAAGTTTATCAAATGAGATCATACTTATATTTCTATAGTCATAGTCTATATTCAGCTTCCTTCTAATATGCTATAATTCAGACATTTAAATGCCACATATGCATAAATTTAAGTCTTTAGTTCTTCTCCATATACTTAACAAAATATTAATAATCACCTTTTAAATTAGATTCCTACTTATTCCTACTATTAGCTTCCTTGTGAGCCATATCACAATCCCCAACTTTGACCATTCTGTAAGTATTTACATTTTCACTGACTGTCCCTGTTTTTCAGTGATGTCTATGTAGGCTTTAATAAGTCAGGGTTGTATTTATTATTGGATTATTTAGTTTTGTTTGGGCAAATGACAATTTTTAGTGTCTATGTAACTTAAAATTAAAACTGTAAGAGTAGAATTCCTGATGATGAGTTCTCCTACATATATATATTCTAACCACAGGCAAGAACAGATGTTTGCTCTTCGCTTTTGTAGTGGGAAAAAAGATGGGGAAGCCAGCATTAATGCAGGTTGGTAGGGAGATGATAAATCAGCAAAGCTGAAATTCTCGCAGGGAAATAGGATATACTAGCAATTCAAAAGGAAAAGAAAAGGAAAAAGCTCCCCAGAGTCCCAAATTTTCAATGTAGAAACACAACAAAATCTGAGCTAACTCAGATTGCTAGTGATGGGAGATGTCTCTGCATTTTCTTAAGTAATATTAGAACTGAAGTTATTTACTTGTTTTGATTAACGTTTTTGCAAGTTTAAGTACCTAATTGTTACTTTCTATAAGAATTCTAATTGCACAAAGGAGAACAGCATGTGTAATTCTTTGTCATTAAAATTCTGGCCATGAGGGTATCATTTCTCATTACCTTGGACAGTTTTATAAAAGCAGGATCTCAGTCTCTACCCCTGTAAGGATATTCAAGTTTAAAACAAAATGACAATCAGGATTAAAGTAAGGACTGAATGAGAATATTATGTTTCCCACTCACAAGCTTTGTGGTTTTCTCTAAGTCATTCAATCTCTGTACATTTTTCCCTACTGCTGAGTTGAAGACATAACAACCTGTCCAAGGGTTCTTCCAAATGTTGAGCATGAAAGTTGGCCATATTTCCCAGCTCTTTCTGACCCCAAATCTCTTCAATGCCAACTCCTCCTTTACATTTACTTTCAGAAAGGGCATGATGTAGTGCAAGCAATAGGCCTTTGAGTAGCATTTGCTGACAAGGCGTGAACCACCCACCACTTAGTTCCCCCTGAGCCACATTGACAACAATGGCAGGGGCGCTGTGGTCTTAAGTGAGTGAGGCGGACGAGACATTTAGTGCTTTGCCTCGCCTGTGCAAGACTCTCTGAGCATCACTGTTGTCTTAAAGATGGTTCTGTGCCTTCAGTATTTTGTTGCCATGACACATTTCTCCAAAAGGAAAGTCAGACATGAAGGAGGAGAAAGGTAGGCTGGCAGAGACTAATGGAGACCTACCATCATCTTGACTGTTCAATGGACCACACCGAGAATGTGGAAACATCACTAAGTATCAAAAAACATTTTATTTTAACAATCTAGCCATGAAATTATAACCACCAAGGGTTTTACCTGATGAGTCAAAGACACTCTGAATAAAGTCACACATTCATTTGAGCTGTGCATATCTCTCTTTGATATTCCAGGTCATGTACCAGATGGCAGAAAGCCTTTATACATGATGGCTTCTTCTGCATGTGTCAACATATGGTACTAAAGCACCAGCACAGAGAAGCCTTGCTCAATACAAGTCTTTCTGGAAACATTTCAAACAAAACACGCTAATTAACATTTGTTGATTATGCCACTCTGCATCTATGACAGGTTCTTTTCTTTATATTGGGTTTATATTCACTTTGTTGCACAAAGGACTTGTGTTTAGGGATCTATTCAGAATTGATTTTTATTTCAAATATCCTTGTTAGATTTTTCACCTCTCCCCAAACCTCCCAAAGCATCAAATATTATGAACAGATATAACAAGATTACTGATAGCAGAACGTTATTACAGATTAAAAAGGATACAGTGTGTGGCAGTACATAGTGTAGTCAGCAGTGGATTTATCAGGTTGAAGATGAAGTTTTAAATTAAAAAATTACTCATTAAATTTAAAAGTCTATTATGCAAAATGTGTATTTGATTTTTAACGCCTGAGAAGATTTCTGTTTAACTCTGTAAACATTCTAGTACATATCTTCCCCATATGATACACAGTAGATTATAATACAAGCCACACGTCACTCACTCTCGGTAAGTTGCAGTATTGTCTGACATGAATAATGGTTGGGGAAGCAAGGACTTAGGACAGGAAAGAGCAAAGCTTGTGTTATAGACATAGTTACTGGCAATACCAAAAATAAGAGTGTAATAGTACATTTTTAACGTGGGCCAGATTTCTTAAGCCTTCTCTGTACAGGTGTTGTTTTTAAGATTCCCTACTCACATGGAGTATGAAGGGAGCGGCTAAAAATAGACACGCTCTAGTCACTTGTGAAGGACATCTTCTCGACAGTTTATATCACAGAATCTTCCAAAGAGGCATCAGAGAAGACGTGGAAGAGGGTCCTGTGGGACTTGTGAATAAGCAAGTTACTAAAGAAGCATGAGAACACGCAGGGATAAAGAACTAAACCCGGTGGGGGTTTTATTGCAAATGAGTGCTATCAACACAGTGCCCAGAGGAAGAAATAAAAGCGAGAGGTTCGTTCTGTGGTGCTCATGCTTTACAGTAAAGGTCACTTGTTTAGAAAATATTCCCATCTAAAAACACAATGTTAATGGAGCCGAGGCACTCATCCCAGTAACCTGGGGGTCAAATGTGCTCATTTTCAAGACCCTGATTTTCGTCTGCCTTCCTTATCTGATGCAATGTTTGGTGAGCCGTCTTGCTATGATGGTATTAACTATCTTAAGGAGAGGTATAAAAATATAAATGGATGTGTGTGTGCTTAACTGAGAAAGAGGCACAGAAGGATAAAAATGTTGGCTTTGGAATTCAAGAAATCTAAATTCCATGTAGCAAAACCAGGAGTGCAGGGTGGCTAAGGCTGAGGCTGACCATGGGGTTGAGAGGGCTTTGGCAAGCTACTGTGGTTGGTTGAAAAATAAAGTATGGAAATTTTTAAGGATTTAGTTTAGAGTATTTCTCCTAAAGCCTATACCTCCTATAGTATCAAATAATAAAACTTAGAAAAACCTTTTATGATCAAAGACATAAGAATAAGGCAAGAGAAAACACTGAAATAATAATAAAGCAATTGAGTGGACACCAATTTGCATCTTATCTGTGCCACCATCAAAAAATAATAATAATTCTTAGCTTATAAAACTATCTGTGGTGGTTAGCTTTAACGTCAATTTTACATAGCCTAGAATCATCTGGAAAGACATGGTGACCGATTGTCTAAATTTCATTGGCCTGTGGGGAATTGTCCTGATTGTGTTAATCGATGTTAAAGACCCAGTCTGAAAGTGAGTAGTACCATTCTCTGGATTTGGGTTCTGAACTATATACAAAAGGAAAAGAATCTGAATACTAGTATGCATGCATTAATTCATTCCTCTCTGCTTTCTGGTGTCATGGGGCCAGTTCTCTCAAGCCCCTGTCACTTGGTCTTTCCTGCGGGGATGGACTGTAACCAGGAATCATGAGATGAAATAAACCCTTTCTCCCCTTGTTTTCATCAATGTATTTTTATCACAAAAACAGTCAAGGAAACTAAGACACCAGTGAAAAATTAAATTGAAAAATTAAACCAGAAATAAATGGAAGCTCACAAAATTCTCTATCCCCTGAATCATACTACATCCAGATGTGCATCACCCAAACACATCCTGATATACACACATGCAACTCAAATCTTAACCTATAACAAAGATGGAGGAGCTAGAGCTTTTGTATAGTTTGGGGGGCTTTTTGGATTATCAACTAAAGCCTTTCTTATGACCCAAACATTTCATTTCTCAATACCCAGTTCTAGTCAATCCATGTAAAATTTCAGTTTCTGCATAACAAAAACTATTTAAATATCTGCATTTCTATAAAGGAAAGTCAGATTTATTAAATTTCTGGGGAAATAGATGAGTCTAGAAAGTATAATGTTAAATGAAGCGACCCAAATTCAGAAAGACAAAAACCACAGCTTCCCTCTCATACGCAGACCCTAGCTTGTAACATATAGGTGTATGTATACAGATGGGTGTAAATATGTGTGTGTAGACACGAAACTAGAAAGGAGACCAAAAGAAGATAAAACTAGAAGTGTCAAGGAAAAGGCGGGGACAATAAAACAGACGGGACACAAAAGCAGAAGGGAGACGGAAGGGGAAGTGACAGGCGAGGGTCAAAGGGGAAGGGGTGGAGATGGGGGGGCGGCGGAAGCATCGACTGAAACAAACTTTGAAAGCGCCATAATGATACGTAATGCCTTCTCTTTTTTAAATAAAAGTTAAATAATTACCAGCGATTTTATATGAAACAATGAGAAAATTTGCACCAAAATGTACAAGACTGCTTAGCGTAGAACAGTCTGATGGAAAATGTCATGCACCTCTCTATCAATAGGAAATATGATAGATAAATTACATATTAATATGGTAAAATGATGAGCCCCAATTAAAACTGTTACACGGAATATTGATGAATCTTGTAAATAGGTTAGCTGGCACAGCAAATCCTAATTATGTAATGTATGAATTACACAAACAAAACCTAGAGATCAGGATAAATGCCCTATCATAGGGAGAACGCAGTGATTAGAAAGGATAAATGATGAAGTCTTAGTCTTCTAAACATTTTCATTAAATTCACTTCTTAGGTGTTCAGCTTTGATATCTCAGAGCTAAACATTTTTAATCTAGGTGTCTTCACTTTGTTTCTGTTTCAATACAAATGAGGATGAGACACAAGTCTGGAGGGCATCAGAAAGCACAATGAATGAAAAATTAAACCATACACTGCAACCTTGTTCAATCCCAGGAAGTAAGAAAGTGCTAACAAGAAGAGGAGAAGAAGGAGTGAAAACGAAATCAAAAACCACAGTGACTGGAGGTGCATGGAAACCACAGAGGGATACATTGAAATAGGTCCCAAGAGCCACAGCAGGCACTATGTGAATAAGAACAAATGGTGTTGGATAACCATTCAGAAAGAAGTTATAGCTCGAGCTTATAAAGATGGCTGAACAATACATAGACAGTTTGAGACAAAATACTTCTGGATTACCACTTCCCAACAGGAGATCCAAATGGTGCAGAGGTGAAAAAAAATAACATTATTTGCATTAAAAACAAAACATTTATACCACAGATTATCCCTACATACCAGTGTTATCCCACCATCCATGCAGAGAACCAGCTCTATCACCACCACCCACCCAGAGGACCAGCTATCCCTCCATCCACACACAGGACCAGATTTTCCACGGTCTTAGCGTCACTATTGCTATGATGAAACAACATGACCATAAGAACCTTTGGAAGAAAGGGTTTGCTTTCCTTACACTTCCATGTCGCTATTCATCATCAAAGGAAATCAGGCAGGAACTCAAACAGGACAAGAACCTGGAGACAGGAACTGATCCAGAAACCACAGAGGAGTGCTATTGACTTGCTCCTCATGACTTGCTCGGCCTACTTTCTTACGGCATCCAAGACCACCAGCCCAGATGTGACACAATCCACAGAGAGCTAGGCCCTCTCTCATCAACCACCAATCAAGAAAATGCACCACAGCTTTATCTCATGACAATCTAATGGGGCCTTTTTTACAGTTGAGATTCCCTCTTCCTAAATGACTCTAGCTTGTATAGAGTTGACATAAAACTCTAGCCAGAATAATTGACCCCTTGTCAACTTGACAAACTAATACAACACTATTTAACAATAACTTTTCCTATTTTGTTTATCTCCAAGATCTCACACTAACAAATATCACAATATAAACTATATTACAAAGTTAAAAGTCCTACAATCTTCACTAATTCCAACACTTTGAAATTCAATCCTTTTTAAAGAATCCAGAGTCTCTTTTAAAATCCAAAATCTTTCTCAAAGTCCAAAGTCTGTCCACTGTAGACTCATGTAAAACCAAAATAAGTGAAGTACTTTCTTATTCCAAGAGGGAAAAAAAAACAGGGCACACTCACAAGCTAAACAAAATAAAACCAGCTCCAGCAGTACAAAGCTCAGTGTTAGACTTGTGGGATTCACTCACCATAGTCTGGGCTCCCCCCAAGGTCTTGCCACAGCACACAATAGCTTGTCTCAGAGGCTCAGGCTGACCCCACTCTACCACTGCTACTGTGTTGGTTGTCCCAAGGCACTGGCATCTCCAAAATGCAGGGGTTTCTTGTTACAACTTGGCTGCACTTTGACCTAGCCTCTCCTGGGCTCTCTTCATGATACCAAGCCTCAACTCTCTGCATGACCCCTTCAGTCCTGAGGCTTCAATTGCTACTGAAGCTGTGTCTTCACCAATGGCATCTCCTGGCCTCTCACAGTGCCAAGCCTCAGCTGCTCTCCATGATTCCTTCATGCCTTCAAAACCACTACCACCTGGATGACTCTTCTACATGACCAAGTTCATCTGCTAGCATAAGGTCCAACCTTGACCACCTCTGGAACATAGATAGCTTCTGTGTGCTGAAACTGAGGAAACACTTCCCAGAAGATTTCACCTCAGTGATGCTGGTCTACTCTTAATCCCCGATCATTTCTCAGCTCTAATTGACCAGCACCAATTGTCCCAGTAAAGCAAAGGTTTCCCTTAGATGGTTCTGGCCTCTTGTTAATCACTGCTGATACCTCAGCTCCAGCTGGTCAGAACCAGAGATTATTAATTTAAAATTGCAGATGGCCCCAATAGAATCTTTAAGGGACTCTCAAACTTCCCTCTAAAACTCCACAATCCAGGCCTCCATCGTCTGCATTACTCTCAACATTTTTATCTTCCAAGCGCCTGCAGAACAGCCCACTGAGCTCTCAACACTCAATGGCTTCTCCAGCCCAAAATTCCAAAGTCCTTCCATAATATTTCCAAAAGCAACATGGTTAGGTCTGACACAGCAATATCCCATGATTTTCTGTCAACTTCTATCTTAGTTAGGGTTACTATTTCTGTGATGAAACACCATAACAAAAAGCAACTTGGGAAGGAAAGGGTTTGTTTGGCTTACACTTCCACATCACTGTTCATCATCAAACGAAATCAGAACAGGAACTCAAACAGGGCAGGAACCTGGAGGAAGGAGCTGATGCAGAGGCCATGGAGGGATGCTGTTTATAGGCTTGCTCTTCATGGCTTGCTGAGCATACACATGCCATACTCACACACAAACACGCACAAACAACACACTCAAGATTTTTTTAAAGGAATTCAGTAGAGGAAGAGGAACCAGAATATAATATGGGTTTGATTTCAAGCGTTTGGGTAACTGTGTATCTAAAAGAGAGTTGATGCATCTTGGAGAAAATATGAATCTCCATTTAAATTTTCAATTTCCATGTCTGTAAAATAAAGGTAAAAACAACATATATCATAATTTTATGATAATCCAATAACTAAATACAAGACACAGTAAATGTTTTACCAATTTTAATAATCCTATTACTGTCTTTTTTTAAGTGGTAAGAGTGAAACAGAAGGGTGGTACATGCATATAATTTTGTTTCTTGGGAAGTGGAGGCAGTCAGGAATTCAAGGCTGGCCTCTAATACGTAAGTTTGAGGCCAGTCTGAGCATAATGAATCCTTGTCTCAAACACTCAAGCAAAACAAAAATAATAAATACAGTGTAGTGGGATAAAATTCCATTTTTATAGCTCTCAAGCCCCAAACTCACTGTCTAGATGTATAACTCCTAAACTCAGAATCTTAACAACACAGCCATTTACTTAACTCACAGTGTCAAGGTCAGTGCTGGGCTGGGAACAACAGAAAGATGGTCATGATTTTATTGGACTCATTTCTGTGCTGTTGGGTCCACTGGAGACTGACCAGTCCTGGGGAGGGAAGGGCATGAGCTAGGAAGGGTCTGCTTGGCACCATGTTTTATCTCATCTTCTACTGGATGACTTTGGGACAAGATAGTGGAGAGGTTCCAGGAAAAGACACAACAGACTTCCCTTTGTAAGCAGCTTTCAAACTTTGGTTTATGTAAAATTTGCCATTATTCAAATCTAGCCAAGACTTGGAATAGAGAAAGCTATGCAAAATGTCAAAAAAAAGAGCCTCAAATAAAATGTGAGCAATCACTATATACTACAATTTCCAAAGCAATCATTCATTATTTTGAATATATACGTAGTGTACAAACTTTACACTACAAAATTACCAAACGACTAAAATTCAGTGAAGATAGTTTTCTCTCCAAACAAATTGCTCTATTTAGATTCTTTATATTTGTGAAACCAAGAAAATATCTACACTTTGATATTCTAAATGTACTTTTCAAATTAATGCCTACTACTGCACAATCCAAACTATTTTCCAAACTAGACAAGTCAGCCAAAGACTTCCTCATAGTAGCTCATCATCTAAGAAATGTTCTCTTACCCTGCCACCTTCCATCACTAATTAAAGTTATAATTTATGTTTGCAGCTCAAATACTACTTGAATTTAACAATGGTTTATTTCTCAGTACTATAACATAGTATCATGTGAGTGTCTAGAATGTACAATGTGTTTTGATAAGGCTACCCATATATTTAATCTCTCATTTCAATTATTGATATACTTTTGGAGAATGTCTACTGGGTAGCATACTAAAATTTGTATGTCAAGATTATTGTTTCAGACTTCTTTGAATTTTTATATTAAGTAAAAATAGACTTCATGGGGCTCAATAAGTACATTTTCATACTTTCACTTTTTTAGTTTTTAGAATTTATTTATTTACATTTTAAAAAGGAATTGTTGGAAATAATTCCCTGAAATAATCCAAGTGGCAAAGTACAGCCAATACACTGATGAAACTTAGGTTTATTCAACTGAGCAAAAACCTCTTAGAAGCTGTTAATGATACGAAACTGACTGCTTCAGACTGTTCTAATGCATGCCGGTATAATTAACAATATTCAATCACATCTGTTCTTTCCTGAATATATCAAAATTAAAATACCAATTAAAAAGTTAATATATCTTCTCCTTAAATGTTTCTTACTGGTACAATCTCAGTATTATTATTTAATAGTGGTAATTAAGACATGTGTTTTACTCACAAGTTAGCCACAATCTACAAGAGGGAACAGATAGTCTGCCTACAGGCTCATAGTGCAAATCAAAAGTGCGGGAATGTAGCACCTGACATTTCTAAAAATATCAAACATAAAATTCATGCAATGTTCATGCAGAAAGCATTACTAAGAACTAGAACACATGATAATTTTAGAGGCAATGTCGAAGGGATGCCTCAGGTTTACAGACTCAACTTGAACTCTCATCATAGGCTCTGTATTTGACTTTTCCAGCTTCACTAACGACAAACAGGATTCAAATCCCTGAAATTCTAATTACAGTAAAGGGCACAACCAACAACGAAGTTGTCTGGAATTTCAAATCCAACAAAGTCTTGCCTATGTCCAGCACTTGGAGAGGTCATTTTCACCAACAAGCTTGTGACAGTGAACATTTGGGAGGTGTGCTGCTTGACCAAGGAGAAAAGGTTTGCTTTGTTTTACCGGCATCAGCTGTGTTTTCATCAAGACATGCTTTCCAACTAAAACTGAGAAATCATCTCCAGTAACTTTTATGTCCCCTGTTGACTGGTCACTACAGTAGCTCTTCAGTCTCATAATATCTACAGTCATCAGAAGGGAACTATAATCATTTCTATTCAGTGAGTAATGCGATCCAGCAGATCAGCAAACAAGTCGTTCCCCTTGAGCACACAGAGAGCCGCAATGTGATGGCCTCCCATCTCTTTCATGACATCTTTACCAAGTCTTTCAGTCCTGTCCAGAATCAGCCAACAGGGAATAAACACCTTTCCCAAGCCCTCAGCATAATAATTAGGCATACAAAATAAATCTAGAGCGTAGCCTGGTTCATCATCACTAATCACGACACTGAGGCTCTGGGTGACCAAGGCAGAACCAGTCAGTATTCATGGGGAACAGCAGCCTGAGGAGGAAGCTGGGGGAGCGTTTTTGCTATCTTGAAAATTGTATTAGCCTATAGTAAAATTAAATTTTTTCCTCCATTTGTACTATCTTAGCAGTAAGAAAATGCAAAATAAATGATACTTCTAAGTCATAGTAGATCCTTAGGGTTTGTGTCTAGACAAATACTTTAGGTGTTCAGTAATTCAGTTGGCTCTAACTCTAGATAACCCTGATAGAAGGCAGGCCTAGTTGTCTTCTGGTCTTCCTCATATACATATACTTACATCATATCACATAATATTAATTTAATACTAACTTAGTTTATACTAAATTAATATAGCTGCTTTCAGAAACTTCTAACTTAGAGTTTTCTCTGAAGAAAACTTGCCTCCCAATCATTTCCTAGTTCAAGTAACTGATACCCCTCGAAACTCTTCTAAGCATTGAAAACAAACCATCATGTGTGGTGATTGAGCTCTTATCTAGCAGTCTGCTAACTGCCTGAGTACTGTGGCTTTGCTAGCATCATCTAGTAGCTAATACATTTGCTATGTCTGATTGACTTATGAATTTCAAATGTAATTATCTATAGATATTTACTAAAACTCTGAAAACAGAAGAGCATCCTATATGAAATGATTGGCCCAGAAAGCAGGCATACAAACAGAATTCTAATTATAGCAGATACAAATAAGGGCTGGCTTATAGAGTTGCAGTATCATCCATTTGAGATTTGAGGTGGCATAGAAAATAGATAAAAGATCAGAGAACAGCAGACATGATTAAAAGAGTGATAGAAACAAACAGAAAAGAATAAATATCTGTGAGAGAAATATACCTCCTACTCTGTAAAAAGTTGTCTAGAACTCTGACTGTCATTCCCATTATCCTTCCAAAGAGTCTGTAGTGAGGGGTGAGGGTCACAGAGAATATTAGACTGTGGAGAATTTTAGTCCCAAATCCCAGTATTGGGATTATTGAGTGATATGTTGGTAGTCACTACAATTAATTTGATATTTTCTTTTTATTGTTGTTTCATTCTGAGTTTTCAACCAAAAAATAAAGATAAAACTTAAGTGGAGCACAATGGCAAACATTTTAGTTCCAGTGGGCAGCCAATTGTCTGTTTTCTTCCAAGGGAAAACAAAAGTCTCCTACTCTTCCATAGTTCCTAAAGATCATTAAGGATTAAAAAGCTGACATGTTCAAGTTTCATTTTGTACTTAGAATATGGATTACAGATTCTGAATCATCAACAGGGCCCATTCACATGCTTTGACAATGAACTGTATACAGTGGAGTCAATCGAATGACCTTCCACCTATTAATGTTTACTGAATCCAAAATAACAAATTACATAATTGAATAATTAATCATTAATTTAAACCCAAGAAAGAATAAGAAACTCGGACAACAGAAAGTAGTATACTTGAAGGTGATGGAACTGACTGAAAATAAGACATACAGAAATAACAGCATTTTGTAAACTCCCATGGTATCCACATTACTGCAACATCATATCTGCATTTCAGGAAAGAGACTCACTAAGTTCAAAATGGCTTTCTTGGAAAGAAATGTACATGGTCATCCAGTGAGAACCACTTAAAATCCTAGAAAATGGAAAAGGTAATTTTAATTTAAGGAAAAGGACTTGAGTGCCGATGAGTCCAGAGAAAAGGAAACTTTATGATAGATATCTCAGTTACTTATTCACTGCTATAAGCAAGCTCTAAAACACCCATGAGACAGGAGCCAGGTGTAGTGTTTAGTCAGCATACTTAGAACTGCCTCGAAAGGAAACAAATCTACAACAGAACAGTTTGCCCCTCACGGTGAACTTCTTCAAGCAGCTTATTAGGCAAGTGCCTAGGGCCTGACATGCCAGTCAGCACTGCTGCTTACCCTCGCCACCCGAAGACAGAAACCTGAGGGACCACAAGGACACTTGCTAACGTGCAGAATTTCATTCACAGTTGTATCCAAAGCTAAGAGCAACTCATGCCCATGAGAGCCCCATCGATTCCAGCTCAGCTTCCCCACCCCAGATGTTTGGAACCTTTAAGTAACAACAGTATCGTAGTCCTGAAATCAATGAGACTCCATCAACTCTGGGAGGTTTTTCCAGCCTTTGGACCATAGTTTCATGACTTGAAGACACAAAGAAACTACTACAGAAGAAAGAAAATTAATTGGTTTCCTTTGTATGGTAACTATCTTCTATGCCCTCAAAATGTTTTTCATGTTTTTAGTTTTTCATGTGAAGCTGATCAACATTTGATGTTAAGTTTTTATATTGAATGCAAATGTTCCCTTCCCCATAGTTCCATTATAGAAGTATTAAGAAGATGAAGCTTTGAAACATGACTTTTATCTTTTTATTTATTTGTTTAGCAAAAATTTTATTTGCCTTACAATATTAACTCAATAATCACTGGAAGTCTATGCATTGAAGGCTATCAGTCTCACTTTCTGAGAAGAACTGAGATAGAAATACACTCAAGGTCACTCAAGTACAGCATTTCTGTACTGGGCTCCAGTTTGTATTAGGGCCCCCTCGCTGGGGTTTCCAAGCTCTGTCATGGGGTCTCCCCTCTTCTCTGTGTGTCCAATAGCAGCTCTGCCTGTGAGCAGGTAAGTTTTCCTGAGCACACAGCCTTGGAACATAAGAAAACTGAGGCTGTGGGGTGTAATTTGTCCTAAGTCCAGGCGATCGTATGAAGTTGGAATTGAAACTCTATTGTTTCATTTCTGTTCATGGATGTTCCAGTACTGAAGTCTGATAAACTTCTTCACATTTTTCATTTATTATCTGACATGTTTCCAATGGCAAATAGGCACACGTAAGTGCACAGGTTGTCATGACTTAGTACCGTGCTAAATAATGTGACAATGAATACATTCATCTTGGTTGCCTTCGTATACTAAATAAATTCTATCATTTTTTATTTTTTCAGAAAATCACTCATTCTCACTGTACTAGTCGGGGTTGTCTAGACAAATATAACCTAAGGATGAACATATACTAAAAGAATTTACTAGTATCAGTTTATCTTTTAAAAAAAGTTACAATTGTTTCACACTTGAGAACTATCAGCAGTTGGTGGCTGGGACTGGGTGCCTCCGCAGTAGGGGTAGACCCACTGTGGATATCTCACATTGGAGAAGCCCAGTAGTTGCTCAGTCCATGATGCTGGGTGTCTTAGCAGTTACAATCTGGTGTCAAAAACCTGGAAGTTTCCTGGAAAGCTGCAGGAAAGCTGGAGGATAGAAGCCTAGAGACTTTGGTTCTGACAGCAGCAAAGGGGTCAGCATCAGCAGCATCAATATAAGCATCAGCATCAGCAGCATCAATATTAGCATCAGTAGCAGCAGCAGCACTATCAGCAACAGCAGCAGCAGCATGACTCAAATCAGAGCAATGGGGAAGGCTGAGCCAACAAAAGGCGAGGGATCTTCCTTCCGCCACACCTTTGGATCTAGGCTCCTATCCTAAGGTGACTCTCACATCTTCCCACATCAATTACAGCGATCAGGGCTTTCTCTCTTTTTTTTAAATTATGTATTTAACTTTAAACATTAACAATTACTGCTCAGCTAAATCTAAACCATCATATTTTTATATACAGTAAATCAATTATTTCTGGAATGGTCTAAGAATTCAGAAATATATTTGTAGCTTTGGAGGATAGATTTTTTTTAATATTACTAAAATATAATCAAATCATTCCCTCTTGCTCCCTTTGCTACCTCCAACTCCTTCTGTGTCTTTTTCTCCTTGCTGCCTATCAAATTTCTGACTTCATTTCCTAATTTGCATATATATGAATTATATATATATGAGTTATATCTGTGTGAATTATAGATGCATGCATAAATATATGAACACAACCTGTTGACTCTGTTTGGTGTTGTGTGTATGTATGTGGTTTCAGAGCTGACCACTGGTATTGGCTAGCCAATTAAGGGGCTCATCCCTAGCTGTCACCATCAATTAGCAACTTGTAAGGAAGGCAACTTGCTTTTGTTGTCATTGTTTTGTTTTGTTGTCTAGGGGTAGCCCCTGGAGATTTCCCCTTTACATGTTAGCATGTCTGTTAGTGTCATTGTCTAGGTCTTATTTAGATAGCCATATTTTTGAGGCATCATCCAGCAAAGTTTCCCTGTCAGTTCTAAGAGAAGCAATCTTACAGCAGACTTCCTGGTCCTCTGGCTCTTACAATTTTTCTTCCCCTCATCTTTGATGCTCTCTGATCCCTGGGAATTGTGTTGTAGAGGTTTCCAATGGGCCTTGCTATCATTCCATCACTTCTTCTCTGTATTTTGACCAGCTATGGTTTTTCTCTGATGATCTCTGTCTTTTGCAAAGAAAAGCTACTTTGGTGAGAGTTGGGAGCTATGCTGACGATGGGGCGAGTATTTAGAATACAGTTAGGACATGTGCTGGTTCAGTAAACTGATGATAGTATGCTCTCTTCTATGTCCATGATTTCACTAGCCCCACATAGTTGCCTATGTTCCCAGTACCAGGAAGGATTTTGCTCCTATTAAGCAAGCCTTAAGTCCAATTAGAGAGCTGTTGGGTAGCACCAAGATATGAATGCCACTATTGCTCCTTTAGGGAAATCTTGTCTGACTGGCCATAGTTGTGGTCCTAAGGCTTCACAGCTGTGTAGAACTATTGGTTCTCCCCCCTTGACAGGTTGCATAGCACCTTCTAGGACTATAAAAGTGACCCCCAGGAGAAGACTTTCAAGTCAGGTCCTCAGAGTCCTGTGTTCACAGTTCATGGTGTCTTCAGCAATAGGGACTTACCTTTGATCTCTGGGAAGCGACCAAGGACAACAGCAATTAGCCTATCAGGACAATACTTCAGGTTTAGCTCCCTACTCAGCTGATCCTAATTTGTGCCAAGTTGACATTAAAACCAACCTTCACACTCTGCATTTTCAAATACATTAGCATAAACTTGTAAAAGACCTTCTAACATTTGTTTTACAGTTATTTTCTTAGAGTTTTATTCCATCTACCCCTCCAGTTTTTGTGATGAACATTTCTCTAATTTTCCAATTTTTACCTTTTTTACAAATTGTGTATTTTACTTTACTCCAAAGGACAATTTCTTCATGAATCAATTTTATATATTTTATTGCATAGTCTATTACTCCATTTTTCTTAATATATTTTTTTATTTTTTGCAAACAGATTAAACTTTTTCCCTAAATTTTACTTCTTCATACTCTTATGGTCCATCTGAAAACCACTTGTATGTATGTGCATGGTGTATGGGATTGTGTGGATGTGTGCATGTGTGCAAGACATGAAAGTAAAAATAAAATTACTGAAGAAAACCCAAACTGAGATAAAACTGGAAAAGAAAAACTTAGGAAGTCAAACAAAAGCTTAGAGGTAAGCCTCACCAAAAGGGTATAAGACATGAAAAAAGTGTCACAGACATTGAAAACAAGATAGAAGAAATGGGGGGCTGGAGAGATGGCTCAGTGGTTAAGAGCACCGACTGCTCTTCCACCATATCCAAATTCCATGGTTGAATTAGTTTTGCTTGGGCTGTTTCGTTTGTTTGTTTGTTTGTTTGTTTGTTTGTTTGTTTGTTTGTTTGTGGCCTGGGTTTCTTACATTTATTTAATTCTGCTTACACTAAAAGTTTCAAGGCTCTCATTTTCTGCTGTCCTCGAGAGCTCACCTCTCATCCTTAAACAAAAATAGTCAAGAACGTAATTCTAACATCCATGCTCTCAATGACGAATCACTACTGCTCACTGAACGTGGAAATTTCACTTTTCATAGAAACCTGACAAACATCACTCCTGCTAATAGAAAGACTTGTTTGTGGACTTACATGGGCTATAGTTACTGCGCTTTGGATTCGTGGATCTTGTTCATAATCCTTTATCTTTTGGAGTGTTTGCCATATCAAGTTTCTAAGTCCATCCTGTTCCTCGTCACCCTGAAGTTCCCATGACATCTTCACCAAGTTATACACTATGCCATAGTATCCAATCCAGATCACCTTAGAACCTGCAAAAAGGATGATGATGATGATGATTCTTTGAGAATATGCTTCTAGTTGCATGAAGAAAAAGACAAATTCTATTTTATTCACATTGATAATAATTAATGCTAGTTAATGTAGGGAAATTGAAATTTAGAACACTCCCCAACCTAAAAGCCACCAAACAGTTAGGAATTGAACTATATTAAGTTCTACTCTCAAGATTATCCTCAGTAAGAGTGAAATATTTCATTTATTCTTAAATGACTCTTTTTACCTAGCTATGCTTTCTATGTGTGATGCTTAACATGGATAATTCTGACTTAGGTAGAAACAGGGAAAATAGATGTGAATAATAGAATGATAATACAGTGTTCAAGGGGAGATAAACTAAATGTAGTAAAAGAACATTATGAAAATACTGAGACTATGTAAAGAACTTAAATTCTCAAAAGAAAAAGAATAAGCTTTCACAAAAATGATAGAAGATTTTTTAAACCTCAAAACTTCAGTAAGAATAATTATTGTTTTAAAAATTCAGACATAATGGCACATATCTTTCATCCCACCACTCAAGAGACAGAGGCAGGTGGATCTCTGTGAGTTCAAGGCCAGCCTGGTCTACAGAGTTCCAGGACAGCCAGGGCTACATAGTGAAATTGTCTCAAAATAAAAAAGAGAATATAATTATTATTTTAATTGGCATAAAATGGCATGCCAACTATGTCTGGATTCTAATCTGCACTATAATTCTGTTATGTAGACTTTACTATATTTAGCATATAAAAGGAAACACATGACATCAACTTGTCTAGAAGGTCCCTTACTGTCACACAGCTGATGAGACAAAACAGGTGAGGGCCACCTAGTTTGTGCCAGGGAGTACATGCCCCATTTCAGTCAAGAACGTTTCTTTATACTCTACACGTTTCATTCACAGGGAAAGAAAAGACTAGGACTTGGAAAGAGAAAGTGTGTCCACATTTCAGAAATTTGAGATGGAAGTTGAAGAACGGAACCTTTCTCACCCCACCCTGAAGGTCCGTCCTTCACCCTCTAGCTCACTAGGAGGTGAGAAGGGGAAATGGGCAAACAGGAGGCTGCAGTCAACAAGGCATTTACAGAGTTCCTCGTCCCTTTGTCAGCTAAATTATGTGTGATTGAGGGACTGTGGGGCTCAAAATTCTGTAACTGGGGAAGAAAATGAGTCCATTAATGAATAGCAATGTTTCTCACTACAAAAACAGAATATAATCAAGAAACAAAAATTTAATTATATGTTTTCTTTCTTGGGAGATAAAAACCCAGTGGCTTCGAGCAGTGGACCAACTCTGGGGAACTACAGTGACTTAACATGAGAATTCAGAGAGCAATAAATCCTTGAAAAGATGATAGATTGGGACTGCCAGAGCAAGACTCTCAGTGAGGGCTGGCAGGGTAAGGAAGGGAGCTGGAGAAGGCAAGACCTTACTTACACAACCTGGTCAAGTAGGGTAGTTTGGAGAAAGGATAGAGAAGGATGTTGGAGCATGGCTACATGTAGGAAGATACCTGATTTTTAAAAAGTCAGCACTGCAAAGAAATGTTATACCAGATTCCCACTTGCCTTTGTATTCATGTTTACTGCAGACTAAGTCGCCATTACTAATCCATGGCATATCATTTATCTCTGTGTAAATCCCAAATTGGAGAGCCAGGCAACAATAGCTCTGTCATGTTAGTACATCTTTTTAAAATACATCCATCACCCTTCATTCATTCCCATCCCACTTGCAAATCACACCACAAAAAGAAAAGTCACACAAATACTGGGGTTCTTGAGTAAATACTTAATGGAGTCTTGTCACGTTGGGCGCCAAATGTAGATGTAACTAACCGTCTTATTAAATAAGAAACACAGAGCCAAGGTAAAGATAAAAACCCAAGAGGTCAGAGTTAGGAGCTTACCGGCGTGCTGCTGGCTAGCTTCTTCCGCCAAGAAACCTCTCCGAAAAGGGAGCTACTTCCTGTGCGTTTAATCTTATAAAGAGTTCTGGTTCTTCCTTCTCATTGGTTGTAAACCCAACTACGTGGCTGTCTCATCATTGCCTGTAACTACGTGACTGCCTCATCAGGGCCTGTCTGTGCAGACCTCCAAGTCTTCTATGGTTGGTATTGAGATCAAAGGGCGTGTGTCTCCAATGCTGACTGTATCCTTGAACACACAGAGATCTACCTAGTTCTGCTTGCTGAATACTGGGATTAAAGGCATGCACCACCACGCCCGGCTCTCGCTATGGCTTGCTAACAACTGACCTCTGGGCAACTTTATTTATTAACATACAAATAAAATCACATTTCAGTACAAATAGAATACCACTATACTCTATCTTCTACGGTTAAAGTAAATCATTCCTTTCATTTAATGATAATTCCATCCATCCAACAGTACATCTACACTTCAGCTGCTTCCTATCTACTTTTCTGCTCACTGTCTGTTAATAAACTCTGATTCCCCATGATTAGTTTCTGCCTCACCCTCACAAAATTATGTTTATATCACATTGGAATTGTGCGTGTCATCCAGCATTCTAGGAAAATGGGAATTATTTGATACACTCTGACATGCCTAGCACTTAGCGTCATAACAACACAGTATATAGGAAGAGGTATGGTGAAAACTATCTCCATTTGTCTAGGATTAAGATGCTGCTTAAAAGACAGTGCTTTTGAGGACAAAATCAGAATTGTGCTGAAGAGAACTAGGCTAGTTGACCCAGTAATAGGACTCCTGCGGAGACGTAGTTGTAAGGAGAGAGAAGAGTGAAGATGACTGAGAGGATTTCACCCAGGGCTAAAGAAGAGAGTGCACATCCATACAGGCGCTCTAAAGTAGCTAACAGTAAACGGTATCCTATGTAATGGTTGGTGTTTCAGCAAAGGAATAATTAATTCTATGTTTGTTCCATGCAATGTTACATCTCTCCCATCAGTGAGCTAGGTAGCCTTGATAGGAGTTGTAATGAGATAACCTAAGCCCTTACTGTGGTAGGCAGCAGGAGATTGGAGAGGAAGACACAGACACTGGATACCAGGATGGGCACCCTAATGAAGTCTTTGCTTTGAGTAGAGAGTACGAAGGTAAAAGGAGAGGCACATTTTTAAATTTAAGAGACAGAAACAATAATGAAATCACTTGCAAAAATGATGCCGTTATGTGAAAGAGTCAGTTTGGGAGACAAGGTGAAGAGTATCAGCAAAATGTGGGAAGATGAAGGAGGAGTCTGGCTTCCAGTGGCACATGGCTCTTAAAGCATGGCTGAAAGAAATGTAGGAAGAAAGACAAGAACGGTACTGCTTTGCACACCAGCAGAAAGAGAACACCGGCATTTATTACAGGGAAAGAGCAATTTTGAGAGGTTTGGGTTTTTTGCTTTTGTTTTGTTTTGTATTACATTTTGTATTTATTTATTTGTTTGTTTAGTGTGTGTGTGTGTGTGCGTGTGTGTGTGTGTGTGTGTGTGTGTGTGTGTGTGTGTGTGTAGGCATATGCATGCCATGGTGAGCATGTGGAGGTCAGGGGACAACTTGAGGGAACGAGTTTTCCCCTTCGACCATGTGGGTCAAAGGTCTTAAACTCAGGTCATCAGGCCTGGTGGTAAATCACCTACATCAACTGAGGCAGCTCATTCGTCCCAATATTTAAGTTATTTCTCGAACTGAGTCTCGAGTGAGAAAGGGTTTTTATAAGATTTCCTTTGTTTTTGTTTGCATGCGTGCATGCAGATGCTTTATTTAAGCATGTGTTGTGCATGTGTAAACTCACGTAGAAGCCTGTGAAGAGCAGGGTAGGGGGTCAGACCCCTAAGAGCTGACCATACAGCCATTTGTGAGCTGCCCAACAGAACAGCAAGTGCTCATAACCACCGAGTCTCCACAGCTATGAAAAAGGTTTTGAGTCACAAAAAAGGACCGTTTACTATAGATTTTTTAACTCATTTTTAATTGTTAAATTGTTTTCTGGTTTTTCTGTTCTGGGTTTTTTTGGCTTGGTTTGGTTTGATTTGGGGGTTTGGGTTTTGTTTGTTTGTTTGTTTGTCTGCCTGTCTGTCTGTTTTTTTGTTGAGGCAAAGTCTCACATAATCCAGGCTGGCTTTGAAAACTTGATTGACATTCTATTGGGATAACAGGTAGGTGCCACTATGCCTGAGTTTAACTCCTATCTTATTTACTTATTGATTCCCGAATTCCATGTTTCTTTTCGTGACTCACCACCCATCACTGTGTTTAGACTCTGAGAGAAGGTCTCTCCAGATCACCCAGCATAACCTACAGCTGTTTCTCTTGAGGAGGAAGATGCCATGGCTCCGAGTCTCAGCTGCTCACACCTATGGTCAGGTAGCCTGCTGGGCTCTGATCGACAGGGAGGCAGAACTTCAAGGAAGGCGCCCTGGAGCAAAAGCTGCTCACCACACGGCAGCCAGGAAGCAGCAAGGCAGAGAGAGATAACGGGAAAGGACGGGAGTCCTGAGAGTCTACTGCAGGGAAAGCCCTAACCACCCAGCTCCCTTCAACTAACTCCACCATCCTAGGGTTCAACATCTCCCAGGACTGTGCAGGCTGAGGACTGAGCCTTCACCACATGGGCCTTTGGGACACCGCAGATCTTGCAACATAAAAGGAGGATGTCTGAAGCATTAAAAAAACATTTAGCTTTGGGGTTTTCATCTCATTGCTGTATATTCACTACACATGTTTCCTGGCTACGGAAGGATATTTTCACACAAGTATAGGATATACTTTGAGCATATTCCCTGCCACACATCTACCTAATCATTTATCTTCCCTCTCTTTTTTCTTTCATACAGTTTTACATCTAATTTCATACCATCTATGCACATGTGATTCTTATGGATCTATAAAATATCTAGGAAGAACAAATGAAAGGTTATAGGCAGTATTTGATTTTCTCAGAGTGACTTAACTCATGTAACACAATCATCTACAGTTGCACCCATTTTCCTGTAAACATTTATGATGAAAAGGTTCCCATGTTCTCTGTATATCACATTTTCTTTATCCATCCCTCTGCTGATGAACATCTAGGTTGTGTAAATCAGCTACTGTGAGCCGTGCTGTGATGAACATACATGCCAGTATGTTCTACACATGTTCACTTGGAGTTCTTCAGATAAATACCCAAGAATGGTTTAACTGGGTTATATGCCAAATCTGTTTTTAGTTTGGGGGAACCTCTACACTGATTTCCTTGGTGACTGGGGTACTGATAGTCCTGCCAGCAGTCTATACTTATCTTGTTGTTTTCCCAATTGACTTCCTTTCTGACTGGGTGAGATAACTCCAGCAAAGCTTGACCTTGCATCTTTTTGATGGTTGAACATTGTTCTTCATTTGTACTGCTTTTCAGAACTGCCTGTTCCTTTTCATTAGCCTATTTATTCAATAGTATGCATTGACTTGTTGGATTTCTTACGTAGGCTTTTGAGTGACATGTGCTTGCTCCGTTGTTCCATTTGCCTGCAGTGTCTCATCCCAAACTTTCTTTCAGCCTGAGTTTGAATGTCTTTAGTGGTACGATGCATTCCTTGGAGTGCACAGAGACCCTGCTTTTTGTTGTTTACAATCCAGCCGCTAGTCTGTGTCTTTTGATTGACAAAAGGGAACTAGCGATATTTAGGGTTATTGAATGTGTGCATTCATTCTTGCTGTCTTGTTGGGGGGTTTTTTGTGCTTGGTGTTTCTCTGTTTTTCACTTATTAACTGTTCTTCAGTCTTTAAAAGTGGTTTACACTTTCCTATTGGCCCATAAACGTGCTTATCTTTCTCTTTAGTCCAAAGGATTCCTTTAGTGTCTTCTGTAAAACTGGCTTAGTATTTATAGATCCCTTGTTTGTTTTCACTATGAAATCTTTTGGTGATCCTTCAGTTATGACAGCTTTGACGGATATTTTAGTCTGGAATGGTAAGTGTTGTCTTTCAGAGACTGAAATACAATATTTTAAATGTCTTATAGAGTTCCTGTTAAGATATCTGCTGCTATTTGGATAGGCTTCCCTTTGTGATCTGGTATTTCTCTTGCAACTGTCAATATCCTTTTTTTGTAGTATATATTTAGTGCTTTAACTATAACCTGCCATGGACAGGTTCTACTCTCCTCTTATCTGTTTGGGAGTCTAAATGCTGGTTGTACCTCAGTGTGTATCTCCTAGACTTGAGGAATTTTCTCTTGTGGCTTTTTAAAAAATGTTTTCTATGTCTTTTACATGAAACTCTTCCTATTTCTGTGTCCACAATTCGTAGACTTGGTTTGATCATAGTGTCCTGCAAATCTCATACGTTCTGTGTGTACTTTCTTATTAATCTAACTTTGACATTACCTGAATACTTTCATTCATCTCCCTCATCTCCAAGTCCTGTATTCTGTCTCCCTTTGATCCATTTTGCTGCAGAGCCTTTCTGCAGAGCTTTTTATTCGACATCCTGTACTTCTTACTTCCAGTCATTCATATTGACTTTTTCAATATTTCTATGTCATTATTGAATTCCACTTTCATATCCATTTCTTCTTTTCTTTCTGTTGTTTATGTTCTCTTGGAATTCATTCAAGGGTGTATTTGTGTAGCTTCTTAGATTTATTTGAACAAACTTAAAATTATTGTTTTACATTCTTGTCCTGTGAGTCATGGAAGAGTCACATGCTTCGGTTTTTCATGTTTCTCATATTTGTACATTGGTGTTTTCACATATGGAGTCAGATTACTGGTTGGACATGCCTTTTAATCACCCTCATTCACTCAGTGGAAGTGTTTGCAATGTTCAAAATGCTTGGGGGGGGGCGGGGGCTTGGTGAGAGTAGAATGAGGTTTTCATTTTTCTTTGCTAAACTGGGGATCTAATTCACTAGTTAGAGCGTCAGCACCAGGATCAATATCCAATATTCCCAGGAGAGAAGATTAGTCTCTGTAAGAACAACTATCAAAGGACAGTGCCACTATGAAAATGCAGTGACTATCAAATAAAAGAAAATGATCACCTCTTCAGCTCAAATCATTTGGGGAAGTAGAGGAACGCTTGCAGTACTGTGTACACTGAGATATTAATCACTGTGTGTGAGAAAGAAGGGAAACAGAATAAAACTAGTGGTTGGTACTGGAATGGTAGAGAAACAGAGAAAAGAGAAAAATATGTGGAAGTAGAAAATAGGGCTGAGGAGATGGTCCTGCCGTTAAGGTTTAAGGTTCACAACTGAAAGTGGGAAACAGAGGCAAGGGAGAGAGAAGAGGTGTCTCTCACTAACGGGGGAGCAAAAGGAGCTGAAGAAAAAATACAATCTGATAAACTAAAGCAACCCCAGCTCTCAGGAGCCTGAGATACAGAGAACCCCAGACCAGGCCTTTCCATGCTCCTTGGGAAAGCCTATCCTCATCGTCATGGTCATCATCATCATCATCATCATCATCGTCATTGTCATCATTGTCATCGTGGTTGTCATGGTTGTCGTCATCGTCATGGTCATCATCGTCATTATTATAATCATCGTCATCATAGTAGTCGTCATCATCATCGTCGTCGTCGTCGTCGTCATGTAAAGAAAGGGATAGAAAAGAGAAAGGAAAGAAAAGAGAGAGACTAAACACAGACAAAACTTGACATCGGTCACTAAATAAGGGAGAAACAGGAGAAGGGGAGAGGGATGACTATGGGTGCAGAGTCCGAATGTGGTCTCTTGCCTGCTTGGAGTCCAGATTCTCAGTGTTCTTCCTGGACTGCCAGATGCCGGTCACACCTGTGGGAGGTCAGATCCCAGATGCTGACTGGGCCCATCAGTGAGAGGTTCTCTACAGGGTGGGCTCGGAATATGGAGCCCTCCTGCAGGAGAGTCTCAGTGTCTCTCATATGGACTTGGAGACTGCATCTCAATCCTCCTGCAGACTCTGGCTCTAACCAGGCTTCCACCTCACTGAACACCACACCGTTCTCATGATCTTTCTCCTCTACAACCCAGAAGTAGTCTGTCGTCCATGTTTCACCGTCTGCCTTCGCTCTGGGTTTGCCTGGCTGCAATCCACAGAGAGTCTAGGATAGTCAAGCTGCCTCCTGAAGCAGGGTCTTGTTTGGAAATG
>CABHPQ010140492.1:0-11184 GCA_902168405.1 Peromyscus aztecus | reverse complement strand
TGGGTGTGTAGAAATACTTTTTTTTTTTTTTTTTTTTTTTTTTTTTGTAGAGCAATTTCAAGGTTACCGCAGTAGGACTCTCACATGACAGACCAGAGAAGCCAAGACAACGTGCACTGGGTGTGTAAAACTGAAACACAATGACTTCTTTAGTGAAACAGCTCCTTTTTACTTTAGGGTTTATTTTGTTTTCAGTTATGTGCGGGTTTGTGCATGTGAGCGCAGGTGCCTCAGCAGGCAAGAAGAGGGCGCTGGATATCCTGGCGCTGGAGGTGCAGGGGACGATGAGCCACTGGTTGGGTCCTTGAGAAGGACTCTTAAGTGCCATTTCCTCAGCTGTATAAAACACAACTCCTTTTGTCACACTGAATTAAGTCTAATATTACAGGTTGTACCTCTTCGTTGACCCAAGACTATTTTAAGGTACTTTTTTTTTCAGTTCCCATATGGTTGCATAATTTTATTTACCAAACATTCTATTTTGAATGAACTTTAAGAAAGATATTATGAAACATCTACGAAAGGAGAAAACTAAAAAGATATATTATTTTTTATAGCATTTCTTTGGGGGAAAATCATTTGGCTGTTTAAAGGTATGTAGCTAAAGTAGCTAGGGTTAGTATACTAATTAACAACATGTAAAAATAAAAGCTAGGGTTAGTATACTAATTAACAACATGTAAAAATGAAATACAAATCATTTTTTTCTGCCCTTAGGACTAGTGAAACTGAACTTTATTCTAATATACTGCACATAAGGTAACATAAAAGATTTACTTATTATGTTTACAGTGTCCTGGCATGTATGTCTACATACCAGAAGAGGGCACCAGATCTCATCATAGATGGTTGTGAGCCTCCATGTGGTTGCTGGGAATTGAACTCAGGACCTCTGGAAGGGCAGCCAGTGCTCTTAACCTCTGAGCCATCTCTCCAGTTCCCATAAGGTAATATTTTAAGGTAGAAATACTCAGTATGGAATATTCTCCCCACAGAAATGAAAGAGGCTATACCACTTAAAAGTAATTTTTAGAAAGCCCAGTAGAACAACGTGAGGTGCAGAGATGTTGGCAGATGGGGAGGCTTGATGGAACCATTCCCGTGACTTTTTGTTAACTTTGGATGCTGCTGCAGGAAAATTAAATTTCAAAGTTTGGCAATCATTGTCACAGGTCCCTGAGCTGTCAAAAGCAATTTTGAAGCTACAGAAGGAAAAAAAAATAAATGAGAAAAAATACCCAAACGATCTGCCAGTGTGTGCAACAATACAAGAAATGGGTAATGACTGTGACAATTCCATTACTGGACAAAGTGTGTGAAGACAGAGCACTGTTGGGGGGCCACTTCACAGTGCATGCTAAGGTAGCTGGACAACCTTCAGTGGAATAAACCCCCCAATTCTGGCACCATCCTGCAGACTGACTAGTTTAACAGCCTTCCTCATTGTTCAGCTACCCCAAGTCTATTTCAGCCACACAGCAGTAACGCTTCTCATGGCTGAAGATGCGACTTGGAAAACTATTCATTTCTTGGACAAAGTTATTGCACCTCTTTGGCTGGCTCCTGAGAAGACTACTTATGACACACAGGGGCTCATGCTCTGGAAATGGCATTAAGTATATGCTAAGGAAATTACACTCGGGATTTTGGGTTGTGCATTTACAAGTTTGACATTTTTGAAATGAAATCCATCCATTGATTAATGGGATTGCATATCACTCTGTTATTTATTTGGCATTGCTCTTTTCTTCCTTTGTGGGGCGTAAAATTGGGGTGCTTCTCATTACTGGTGTCTAAGCTTTGCTCAAACGCTGTCAAGTTATAGACTCTGGCATTCTATGGAATGTTAAAGTCATGGACAGAGGAGGTAACCTTGAAGAGTATGCCAACTGGGAGAGAAGACATCTGAGGAAATCTGAGGGGAGTGTGAAAGCATACAGTCAGGTACAGTCAGGTAGGATGGCGTAAGTAACAGATTTCACGGTCAGCAGCAAAGAGCACGTCTCGGTCAGCCGCTGCTGGGACGTGGGATAAGGCAGCACTGGGCAGTAACATGGTAGACACTAGTCCTTTAGCAAGGAGAGGACTGGGAAGTCCGAGACTGGAAGCCACACAGCCACCAGGGGACTTGTAAGTGCTACGGATGCAAAAATTCTGTCTACCAGAAGTGGGAGTGTGACGGGACAGAAGCCGGAGGCAATTCCGATCATTCACACTCCACCCCAGAGCCACAGGAAGCTCAAGTCGTTTTAAAGAAAAGAGGTCTACTGTCAGAACCCAGTCCAAGAATGGAGTCGTGGGAGGGGAATTCTGAGTGCTTGTGAGAAGAAAACGGGAGTCTTGTGACCTCAGTTTCTTCAAAAACACAGAATTGCTCTTGGAATGGGTTTCCATGCCCCCCCGCCAGGTGTACTGGATAGGAAGGAGTTCAGCTGTTGTCATTCATGTGCCCCATGTGTCATTCATGTGCCCCATGGGAAAACGTTTTTGCCACGGGTGGCTTGTCCTTATGATTGTACACCTGACTCATGTGACTCTTCTGAACCCTCAGAATACAAACCGATGCTCTGGATAAAGTTGGCTACTGCATGAGACTTTAGTCTGCCTCATTTTTTTAGGCAGGTTTATGTAGCTAGAAGATTTCTCCACGGTCAGTCCTCAGCCACTTATAAAATAATCATTCAGAGGCTTAATATTAATTATCAACTGAATGGCCTATGGCAGGCTTCTTGCTAGCTAGCTGTTATAACTTAACCCTTTTCTATTAATCTGTAAGTTTTCATGAGGCAGTGGCATTATCGGTCTGCTGGCATCTTGCTGCTCCTTTGGTGGCGGCTGGCATCTCCCTCTCCTCTCCTTTCTTCTTCCAATCTCTCTCTCTTGGATTTCCTGCCTAGCTATAACCTGACTAGCCACAGGCCAGAGCAGCTTCTTCATTTACCAATCACAGCAACACACATATTCACAGCATATATAAAGACATCCCACATCAGGTTTACGCCGCCAATTAGAGCAGTTGCCCACACGAAAGCACCCATGCTGATGGCACTGGCATTAACTGATTCCATTAGGAGGTGTGTGTGAGGCTGTTATGGCCTTATACTTAAAGGACTAGAAAAGATTCCTTTTCTAAGGGTCAGAAGGATCACTGAGTAAGAACTTATTTATACCACTTAGGCAAAATCTCTACCCCTATGAAGTTTCTTAGCTTTTAAAACTGGGTTTTTTTTTTTCAACTGTGGGGCAAACACTAGTTTACTTTAAGTTTAAAGATCCTCTAATATAAAGGAAAAAACATGCCTAAAAGCATAATCCAAGCCCAAGTACTGTCCATCTTTTAGCATACTGTGGAAAACATCTATGTCTCATTGCAAGTGGTATTAGATACAGAGAGTTAGAGGAAACAATTCCCGCTCTAACAGGCAGGTATGAATCTAGCTTGTGTGCTTTACTGTGGCATCACTCCTGCCTTAGCCAAAATCGTCCAGATACACATACCAGCCTTGATATTTTGGAGACTCGAAGTGTGACTCAGAAAGAGGCAGGTTCCCTGCCTAGCTGCATCAGGGAGTAAAGATAACCGGAAATAACATGTGCCAAGGGGAAAAAGAAAACACAAGCCCCCGTGGAAGCTGGCAGGCATGCTCAGAACAGCTTTGGACTTCTACAGGAAAAGAGAACAAAGGTACTCAAAAGCACCCTAAATGGCTGGGCAGTGGTGGCACACACCTTTAATCCTAGCAGTTGGGAGGCAGAGGCAGGTGGATCTCTGTGAGTTCGAGGCCAGCCTGGTCTATAGAGGGAGTTCCAGGACAGCTAGGGCTATACAGAGAAACTCTGTCTCAAAAAGCTTAATAATAATAACAATCCTAGAAACAGCGCATACATCAACCCCAATCCAAGTTGTCATGGTCCATATAAAAATTACCACCAGTAATAAAGAAAAAAAAAAGCAAATCTTTTAGGTGTGTTCTTGTACTGTGCATATATTGCCCTATCTATTACTTTGGATATCTGACCTCACTTAATCCCCGCAATACCCTCACAAGCCAGGTTCTTTGTAATTCCCATCACTAAATTCTGTCCAGATACTTGATCAATGCCTTAGATCAAGGGGACTAACTCTAAAACTTAAGCTTGTCGTTCACGTCTGTGAACACCTACCAATGCTTCTGAGCTTATTCGAGAACTGTTGTTTAAAAAAAATAACATGTTTAAGATAATGAACTCACAATTACTTCAAGCAATTTTACACATAAAATTTGAGGCTTGAAAACAGGGTGATTTACTTAGGTAAAATTACACTGCAAAACTATAGTCACAAACACCATCAAGACATTCTTTGAGACAAATCCAAAGACAGAAGCTTGGAAATTGGAAACAAGAGCCCAAACACTGGTACAGATTGACTTTCAGGATTCTCAGAACTAACAGAAGAGCAAACAAACAGTAAACAAGTCATTGCACTCAACAGGAGGCCGATGTGCAGCACCGTGCTGGGGACTGAGGGAAGCAAAATGGGCAGGACAGCCATTGTATGGCTTCCTGGACCTTACAGACTCAGTGGAAGAACTGCGAGAGTTTAACATCCCTTTTTATTCCCATCCCTCCTCTGCTGGGTCCGGGCTGAAGGGAATAAAGGGGGTTTTGAGCTTTTCTAGGACAGGGCTGAAAGGCTTCAGTCAAGACAAGGGCTCCATCTCCCACTGCCAGGTCTGCAAGCAGACACCCTGGCTGCAGAACAGCAACCTGCCTCTTTCCTTTTCTGCCCGAAGTCAGGAGGTGGATCTTATAAATCACCAAGAGACAGGACCTCTCTCCAGCAACTCTCACCACGCCATCTGCTAATCTCCACCAGAAGAGGATATTGCTTTCCACCCTGCAGGTCAGACCCAGGACTGGTGAACACTGGGTTGCAGAATCATCTGAGATGACCCGGGTAAGTTCAGCTGCCCTGCAGGACAAGGAGTTCACAGGCAGAGTTACCATTCACTGAAAAGGATGGGAGAAGGACCAATGGCAGTGCCACGAAAAAGTGTTCTCAGGCCAAATACCGAGTCTTCAGTGCTATAGAAATTAGGCTGAAGGTCACTGTCAATCATTTAGGGGAAGAGGTCCAGAGACTCTTGAACAGAGAGAAATCAAAATGTCTGTAGCAGCCAAAACCAAAGACAAGTTTATGTTCTAACCTAAGAAAAGCAGCTAGATAAATAGTTTGCCATGCTAAATTTGGTATCGTGACATTTTCTGACTCTACCAACATGAAAAGGAAAGTATTCACAAGTCAAGGGGCCTGTGCTCTGGACTGGATTCTGAAATGGGACTGCTGAGTAGAGGCAATTGAGTTCTCTGCTTTTCTGCAGGAAGAATCTAGGGGTCTCCAACATCTCCCTCAATTCCAGGATGCTGTAGCTCTGTCTCAACGGTGGCCTGGGAACACAAAACAGCCCCTATGGAAATGTACATGGTAGTGATTGGGTACTAAAAGAAACTCAGCCACGTGGGAAGGTGGTTGACCAACAGAAAACTCTTCCAGCATTCTAAGGAAATGAAGGAAGGAAGGCCCAGCATCTGCGATAGCAGTATCTGAACCAGTCCAGAGGCTGCACTGCCCAACACAGCTCTACACACAAAGTGAAGCCATCAACACCTCACATGCAGGCACACCTTCCTGGTCACTGGTAGGCTTTCAGGCTGAGCTCCCCAGTCTTTTTCCTTCTTTGGTAAATTAGGAAAAGATTAGCTGCATGCTAGAGCCCAAAAGATTTCCTAGGTTACTTCTACCTGCTGTAATTATAATTTGGTTTTAAGTCTGAATTGATAATCTTATTACAGCAATAAAAACAAAGCCCTTTGGTTGACTTAACAGAATGAACATCGTTCTGAACCTCTATTTTGGCATTACATACAATATGACACCATTAAATTTTTTTAAGATTGAATAAAAGACAGCCTTTCTGGTCTAGTGAGATAGCTCAGTCAGTAGAGAGGATCTGAGTTCAATTTCAGAACCCTATATTGTAAAACCGGAAAAGGGTCGTGAGTCAAAACTCCAACCTCCAATTTCCTGGAAACTCCAATCAGAATCTTAGCATGTACAAGTGAAAAGGTGTGATGAAGCCAGAGGAGTGACAGGCAGGTTGGCTGGCCATCTGAGCCTGTCTGCTCTGTTCTTGACAGGGCAGACCCCCATGGCCAATCTCAACAGCCTAGTTTCCTGATTATCCCATGATCCAAGGCAAAGCCTTGAGGTCTGCAAAGGTACATATCCCACCAGGAGCTGTGAAGACCTCCTGCAACTTGGGAGAAACCTTTTGTGAGCCAAGTCTTCTTAATAGTTGTCTTTGTTCCTTTTCTCATTGGTGTGGTGGGAAATACTCTGACTAAAGCAACGTAAAGAAAAGGCTCACAGTTCCAGGTTATAGTCTATCATGGCAGGGCATTCACTCCGTCAAGAGCTCCAGGGAGCTAGTCACATTGCATGTACAGTCGAGACATGGAGGGGACAAATGATACTCAGTTCACTTTGCCCCATGTCCACGATCCCAAATCCCCTGCCTGGGAAATGGTTCTGCCCACAATCAAGATGGGTCTTCCTGGGACTGGAGAAATGACTCAGTGTTTATAAAAGCAATGGATGCTCTTCCTGAGGATGGGGGTTCAACTCCCAGCACCCACATGGAAGCTCACATCCATCAGTAACTCCAGCTCCAGGATATCCAACACCTTCTTCTGACCTCCATGGACACCAAGCACATATATGATACATAGATATACATACAGGCAAAATACCTATACACATAAAAATATTTTTGAAATTAAAACGATGGGTCTCAACACATCAGTTAACTAATTAATATATCCCCTCACAGGCATGCTTAGAGACCTATCTCCAAGTGACTCTAGATTCTGTCAAGTCAACAATTAACAATAACCATCCATTAGTCATGCAATATTTGCACATATAGACTTGGAAATTCCAAAGTGGCTTTATTTACAGAAGGTGTCACCATTTGCACAACAGTTGCCATGATGCTTCAAGACATTTCAAAGCTCCTGAAGTATCAACAGTCCCACTCGGAGTAATATATGAGAGGGGAGAGGAGACGGAATGTATGTGTGTGGTAGTGGTGTACGTCTCAGTGGTTCTCAACAGAAGTAATGATTACTAAGTTAAGCCATAACAGAGGCCAGAGTTTACTTCTTCCTCCCACTGAATGCTCACATCTATAGCAGACTTCCCTTGTGTTAAAGGAGTGGTAACCACCAGAGATGGACTCGATTGTAGTTGGCAAAGCACGCTGATACACAAGAAGAAAAACTGAAGCTAAACCAATTCTTCAGACCATTCAGAATTGCTATAGTCTTATAACTAGGGGGTGAGGGTGGTACATTTTTCTAATTTAAAAAGGAAGCACTTTCCTTTTCTTTCTTTGTCCAATCAAATAAAGAGCAGTGGTCACGGAGTGTCAAGGGTTTTCCAGTCAAGCCTTTTGGTAGAAAAATCATGAACACCAACCCTTTCCCCAAAAGGCAGATTTAAACTGTTCAAAACTATAAAACCAATGAAAGTCTTTTCCCAGGACCATTTTATTCAAAGGTCAGAGATGGAAGAAGAACTACGGGAAGAGGAAAAAAAAAAAGTCACAGAACACAATCCAAGGAAATACATGTCATGTAACCAAAAGAAACATTCTGCCTTGGGGACCCGTAAGGCCTTCAGTACAACTCATGAAAAGATACACTGCTGTGCAAACTGAATTATTCCAAAAGCAATGTTAGTAAGAACAGCACCTGCGAATGAACCCATCGACAGCTGAGTCCCATCAGTTTAAGTTTTTCAACTTAATAAACTTATTATTTAGTTATGTGCATTTGTTGAATGCCTGTTGTGTGCAATTTATCAAAGGTTCCCAATGAGTAATTAGGCACAGATTATTTGACTCTGTGCATCGGTTACGAACCTTCTAGAAGAAAGAGAAATCTCAGCCTCACATGGCTCAGGCCAGAGATGTTACTAAATCAGATGTCGGCAAAGGTCAGCGCTAACACTGGCTTCAGACTGGCACGAACTCAGAACACCCAGTTCCTCACACAGCAGCTCCTGACCACACCCTCCTGCAAGCTCTGGGCTGTCTGCTCCAGGCCACTCCAGCAACCCCAGCCTCACCACCCACCACATGTATGGACAGATGCCCCATCAGGGTTACAGTCCCCTGGGTCACATGCTTCCCCAGAAAGCCATATAATGATGCAATCCTGAGAGCTAGGACTGCTAGTACAGGATACACACCCTGCATACAGACTGGGCAAACATCTTAAGAGCCAAGGAGAGTGACAATGAATCAGCATACATCTAACAGAGAATCTTGCCCAAGTTCTACGGAAAGACTCCTCCTCCTACACACTTCGACTCTGTCCCTCTATCCACAGATGTAACGGCTCCCCTCTGCTGCTGCTACGGTCTTCCACAGCACAGGCCCACCTGATCGGCTTAACAGCTCTTCCTTACATTCCCCAAACAAGACAGACCTCACTGACTACTCTTGAGAGACACAGTAGCACATCAGAATTTATAGTCGAAGCCAAACCTTCACCCTCTTCCTTTCTCTAGCAACACCTATTTAGCCCACAGTTTTAACTTTACCCTCTCAAGCACCAACTTTTCTCCGGACAGGTTAACTGAAGTACGAGGGTTTATATCGGGAAAATCCACACCCCAGTCTAAAGCAGACTTACAATCCAATGGGGTTAGACAGACATTAGAGAAGAGAAATCCATCCCTGTAATCTTGATGCAGTTTTGAAAACTTCCAGAACAGAAAGGTATACCCTAACTACATCCAAAAAAAGACGTTAAAATCTTGGAATTCCATCCATGTTAGGATTTTTTTTTCCAGTGTACTAGATTTCAAAGTAAATAAGCAACATATTTCCCAATTTGCTGGAAATTTTTAAGTCCTCCGACCACATGGGAAATAGGAGCACTGGATGCACACACTTCTAAAGATTTGTGAGCCACACACATATTCTCAGATAATTCCTATATAGTTATATTCCATCTGTGAAAACAAAGGATTTGAGAATTCTTTTAAAGTGAGGGAAAAAAAGTTTCATTTCCTGTATTAAGGTTCTTCTACCTGACCTAGGTCAAGACAAGGAAACCAGCTTGACAATTCTGAATAGACCTGAATGCTTACACACAAGCAGGATGCTGTTCTATCTGTTTATTTAACTGCTAGGAGAGCAGGTTTGACTGACATTGAACTCAAGTTTAAAACTCCTGTGAGGTAAATAATCAAGTTAAAATGGTGGCACAGAGCAGTAGCTGCTGACGAAGCACAGAGCTCGGAACTCTTGGGAAAGGCAGAGGAAGGGAGGCCCTGTGGCTCAGGGCCACCCCAGATCTCTACCAGAAGCCGGCTCTCAGAAATGCTCAGACACTTGAGAGTCTGCATGGGGCCCAAGGATTTATTTTGGTAGGGTGACCCTGGATGTGTAAGCTCAAAGGAACATGTGTCGTTGAACAAAAGAACAGTCCCAGGATTTATTTCAACGCCATCTTAAAATAACCTCAACCAAAAATACCATTTTCTGCAAGCGTAAGTAAGAGAAAGGGATTGAAAAAATGTTTAAAAGAAAACAAATTAAGAACAGATGCTAGGCCTGATATAATTCAAATACTAAGTGAATGGAGCAATCTATTAATGACAGATTTATCAAATAGAATAAAGTCATTAAAAAAAAGTTAACTTGTTTTGGGAGAAAAAGACCTTGCAGTGAATCAATACAAGAATGCTAGAGGCTTTTCTGTGTGTGAAAATGATGCATTATCACAAAATATCTAAAAATATTTCTAAATTTCTAACATCCTTCTGAATTCGACATATTTCTGACAAAAGCACTAGCCAATAAAATATTAAATAAACCTTTACTTACAAAGCTCGTTGGAAACTACGGGAAAATATTTTTCCAAGGCCAAGCTGTGTCAAACGGAACTTATGGTGGTCCAATGAGAACAGACAGCCCGGGCACAGAGAGAGGCAAGCCTTATCCTCTCCCACCAACCCTGACAACTCCGAGGGCCTGAGGATGGAAGAGTGGAGGCCAACCGTTCCAGAAAAGGCGGGCTGCATCGTGTCTACACATCCCCATGCTGTACTCCTGAATGCTGAAGCCCTGGTCTGCACGATCATACCACATTCCCTTCCTTCTCTTCCAGTAGAGCCCTTGAGAGACCATTATTCCCTTTCTATGAAATGAGTTTATAAAGTAAAACGTCTCACAGATACAAACACAGGGGGCCTCTTCTGAGTTCTCAGAGGAAAAGCTACACCACTGCCCTGCCACAGTGAAGTGACATGCTCAGCAGCACATCCTAATACCCAGGCCTACCCGTTGATACCTCTTTGCTTGACCAGCCGGTGCAGTGGCCATTCTCTATCCTTTAAGTTGCTATAATGCCTCTGGTAATTAACACTTAGTTTACACTTACCAAGCACTACCTTAATGCAGGCTATTCCTACAGTACTGCATAGAATCTAATCTCAAGGAAAGCACTAGTTATTTTGCATTTGATCCTGCAGCCCCATGAACAATGCCAGGCAAATACTTTTATAGATATTCCATGGCTTACTGGATACCAGAAGCAATAAACCGTAACAACTACAGAACAACCACCCTAAACTGTAGGATCCCTAGGGATTGGCATCACCAGTTTTTCATCTGTGTAGACTAATGCCTAACATATGTACCAAAATACCTGTTCAATGAATAAAAATTAATACTGCTTTGGTTAAAAACAAAGCGTATGAGAACCTGTAGGTAGATCTGGGCATGATTAAGCAGGAAGGCACTCTTAACTGAATTTGAATCTTTAGATGAGATAAAGAGGAATATTCTATTATGGAATACATAGTAAGCAGAGGAAACAAGGAATAGGAATAATAAAGGAAAAGAGAACTCATGTCCTATAACCAAAACGAGACACTCAGGTCTTGAAGCTTCGACCCAAAGTCACATTACACCACATTCTCTAGTCATTCGTTCGACAGTGTGGGGCAGGGTGGGGGTTCCTCCCTCTTGTAGCAGACACTGTCTTGGATGCAGGGAATACATAAATACTTGAGTTAAAGTCACTGCCTGCACCCTACATGGGGATGTGTAGGCAAGAAACAGACAATAC
>CABHPQ010140489.1:2050-16156 GCA_902168405.1 Peromyscus aztecus | reverse complement strand
CTGACCCCACAGTGGGTTGTTTTTCCAACTTAGTTGCCATAATTGAAATACTCCCTCCCCTCCACTCCCTGAAAACAAGTCTATAGATCAACCTGACCTAGACAATCCCTCACTAAAACCTGGGTAATTCAAGACTGTGTCAAGTTGGCAGTTAAAACCAACTATTATGAGCACACTGTCAGAAACCAATTGCCCATTTTTCTTTAACCCTAAATAAGTCTCACCCATAACAGGAAGCAGGAAATGTAATGGGTTAAACTGATTGACAGTGGCTCACATTTCTCTCCATGGTCACAGAATATAAAAGATGGAAGGCAAATCCTTAGTGTCAACAGACTCAGATTTCATGAACTGGGAAACTGGGCAGTATGAATGGGAACAATGGCCAGATCTGTGCCCATGCTAATCTCAAGGCCATTTTGGGGAAACCAGTACACCACCCCTAGAGAACTGGGAAAGCCTCTCTAGCTAACCCCTCTTTCCTAATCCCTTTGTTTCAATCATTTCTTTACTATGGAATATTGTAAATCTGTGAGATGTCCCTGAAATCTGGCTTATTAAATAAAACATTAACAACATGATGAGACATGTTCATTCCTTTATTCTGGGAATTACCCCCCCTCTCTGCACCTTTTTCTAAAAAACATGTCATTCTGGCTATAAAAACTGTTTTTTTTATTATCTTATTTTTAGTTAAAGTATAATTACATCATTTCCTCCTCTCCTTCATCTAAGCTCTCCTATCTCTCTCCTCTCCACTGCCTCTCAGATACAACCTGCTGAGTCCATTTCATGTTTCTTGTATGTATATGATTTTACATAGGACCACTCGGTATTGGATAAGCAGTTAGAGGCCTTATGCCTGGAGAAGACTAAATCTCCCTCTCTCAGAAGTCCATAATTGCCACAGCTCTTGACCTAGGGGCAGGGCCTTGTGAGATTTCTTTCATCTTCACAGGAATGCCGGCTGGGGTTGCCACTGTCCAGGCCTTGTTTAGGCATCCGTGTCGTGCACTTCCATGGGTGCGGCTACCCTGTCTTATCTAAAAGACACGATCTAGGATCTGATTTCCTGGTCCGTGACATTAACAACCTTTTCACTGCCTCCATTTTGATGTTTCTTAAGCCTTTTCATGAGGTTAGAGTTACAGGTGGACTGCCATACCTACCCGGCATTCGTGTGGGTTCCAGGGATCCAAACTTGAGTTCCAGTGCTTGCTCAGCAGCAATTTTCACTGCTGGCCCATCTCCCCGCACCATGAAGCTCCCTTTTCACTGCTGTGTGGCACTTGCTTATATACAGGTACTGTTTATGAATCTAGTCTCCTGATGTGCATACTGAGAAGTTTCCAGCTTTTCCTTATTAAAAACAAAGATGTCATATGCCGCTATGTACAACATTGTGTGTAGGTTCCTCTAGGTTTCTACAGCTGTGGTAATCATTTGTGGATCCTGCTCATTTTGTCTTCAAGAAAACTGTGTTGGATTTCCCACAGCCTCATCAGTTTTGTGGAGCCAGATTTAAAGTTCTTTAATGGAACTGGGTTTAATTTGTTTGCTTCTAGTTATCAAGTTTTCGCTCCTATGATTGTTTGCTTTGTTATTAGTGTGAACTCTTTTGTGTTCATAGCATCTGTCCATTATGCTATTTAGGTTGTTTGTCCCGGTTTTGAATGAGCGAACTGGCACAAGGCGAGCATCATGGTCAAGCCTAACAGAGGAATCCTTCACGAGAGGGCAGTCCTCCTGGGGAGCTGATGGTTTGGGCAGTAGCCGACAGTCACTTAGACATCAAGCCAGAACCATAGTGATTCTCCCACTCCTCCTGGTGGCAGAGGCAGGGGACCAATGATTTCTCCCAAATCTTCTCTACTTTATTTTATTTTAATTAATTAATTTTTTTTGGTGTTGGAAATTGAACCCAAGGCCTTTTGTTGTGGCCATGACTCGAGACCCCTGAGCAAGACTACCACAGAACCGATATCTGATGAAAAACACACAGGGGTTTATTAGAAGCCCAGGCTTGGTCTGCCTCCAACACACTAGCCAGGTGGAGGAGGACGGCCCTGAGCTCTCAGGGTGAGGGGTTTTTAAAGGGAAAAACTGCAAGCAGGGTGGCACAAGCCTTAGCATCATATGATTGGGTGAGGGTGTGTAACCTTTGAATTTACTGGTTGAGGGTTACAGCTATCATTTGGGGGGCAGGCCTGGACAAGTCCCAGGCTTTGTCCTTGAGCTGCCAGGGGGGCTGGCTGGCCTAGCACGTACTGACTGTGGAGGCTGACTGAGTGGCCCAGGCTCTGTCCTTGAGCTGCCGTGGAGGCTGGCTGGCCTCACACGTTCACATTTACCCATGCACGTAGCTCTAAGTTGATGAGGGGTCCCAGACAGTAAACAACTGGCTGAACCTTGGGCAGTCACAGTATGTGCAGAAAGGGAGCTACTGCAAGGACTATGTCTTTTGTTCATGGCCCTCCCAGAAACTGCTTGCTCAAGTCTCAGGAAACTGAAATTGAGGCCTGATCTCTGAGAGACAACTGAGCAGCCTGTTATGGCATCTGCTTGGTCCTTTCACTTTTACATGCTGGGCAAGTTCTCTGTCATTGAACCACAGCCCTTCCTGCTTATATATTTTAGAAATTACTCTCTTTATAGGAGTTGGCCAGTCTAGTTCCCCCCCTAACCTCTCAGGCCTCCCTCCAAAGTAAACTGGCTAAGAACTCTTTACTGTAAACATCAGAGGCCAACTCTGACTACCTTAAGACAAAAATGGGATTACAAAAAGAACATTGTATGTGTGTGTGTCCCAGAGGTTGAACTCAGGTCATCAGACTTGGCAGCTAGTGCCGTCTCACCAGCCCCGAGTTGCATTTATTGAAAGGTGCAGGAAAGATGGAGAGTCTGGCTGAGGAACCAGGTGTACACAGGAGCCCACAGTTATCTACAGGACTGGCCCAGGAAAGAGACCACTGGCTCCACACATTGTAGCTACCCTCAACCCATACACTGGACACTGCTGTTGACATTGGTGTTGGGGACCTTACTGATGACTGTGACCAGAGTGGTTGTTACACTATTGAAGCAGGAAGAGAATGCTTGTTTGATTGAGTATTGGAGAGACTAGGTGGAAAGGCAGTGCAAACAGCCTCTCCCTACAGACAAGTCCTGTAAGGGGAAGACAAGAAAGGAACCGTTTACAGGTAAAGGCAGACACAGGGTCAAGCACAATTTGGGGAAGCCTAGCCCTTCAGAGCAATGCAGAGAGGCTGTGATGCCTGAGAACAGATGGGGGGGGGAAGCATGGAGACTTGTTCCGAGTTCCATCTATTTGGTCTCTGAAAAAAGCAAGGTCGATTGTTGATAATTAAGAAAGGAAACAGCAAGGAAGTCTTGAGAGCAAGAAAGAAATAGGACCAGCAATTAAATTTTAAAAGCTTGCATTTTTATTCCTAATTTTTAAAATATTCCATGAGAAAAATCAAATGGAAAAAAAAAATCCCTGAAAGTGTTTACAATGAACAAAAGCAGACTGCAGATACTGTTGACCGCTTTATCCTGGGGCAGCCGGCCATCAAGAACACCTGGTCTAAGCGCAGCGTGGGCTTCTGGGGACCCTGCACCTCCCCGTCTATTTATCTTTCTTTGGAAATGAGGAGAAAGGGACAACTGACATCTGGTCATTCAAGCTGAAAGTCCACACTGTCGTATTGATTTGGGCAACCATTGGAGGCATGACTGAACCTTTCAGAGCACAGGGAAACTTACCTAAGGACAAAACAGCACAGCCAGTGAACCAGAGAAAAAGAAATGGAGTCAGGAACAGGTTTGCTCCCACAGAATTCATGATGTTTTCACGACAGTAACCCCCACAGGGTTGCAAATAGCACCAATATTCTACCAATCCAGAGCCTGTGAGCTGCTCCTGTGGCTGTTTCTAGGCTGTTTTGAAACTTACCACTCACTCAATTTCAACCCTGACCTAGTGGTACAAAGTTAATATTCCCGTGTTAGAAACACTGGCCTACACTGGTACAACTGACTTATAAATAAATAAATTTGATTGGTAATTTTATTTTTAGCACAAAATTGTGCTAGGTCTTAAAATTTATCTTTGGCCCTTCTCCCAGGCATATTCCATATATCACCTGTTGTGAATGCTAACAAGAACATGAATTTGTTCAGTTCAACTGAAAATGATGACTGGCTCCCCTCCCTCAGCCTGATTTCTTCAGACCTGTGACTGTGGAGTCCTATAGTTAAGACCACTAGACTGCTGCCAAGACAGCAGACCGAGATTGGAGCTCTGCCCTGTGTCTAAGGACGGTAATGAAGAACATGGGTTGAATTAGTGGGTCTCAGTAGTTACCGTGTTGGCTCAGGCCTTGGCAGAGGGAAGATGGGGGAGTCTAACCAGTGTTCTACAGCCTCTTTTCTGATTTAAATCGAAAGAAGATTACCATAAAAAATAAATTTGGATAGGAAATGCTAGTTTTTGTTTTTGTTTTTAATCAACTAATTTTGTTGTAAACAACTGATACTTGAGTTAGCAAGACTGCTCAGTGGGAAAAGATATTTGCTACCAAGACTGATGATGGGAATTCAATTCCCAGAATCCTCATCCGGTATCCCCAGGGTGAAAAGAGAGAAAAGACTCCTCCAAGTTGTTGTTTGACCTACACCCACACACACACTCACTCACATGCTAAATATTTAAAAATTGACACATCAGACGTACATGTTTCTGGGGTGCTGTGTAATGTTTGGGCATGTGTCTCTGTGGTATAATGTTCAAGGAAGGGCAACATCCCCTTCTTCTAGAAGCTTGGACACACAGCAAGTCATGCAGAGGCCAGGACCATGACTCAGCACCGTGGCTCTGCTCCCAGTGGGCATTCTCCTTCCCTCAGAACCCCAGTTTCAGTGCCATTCTGTGTGACTCAGCAGTCATGACCTCTTTGGGCAAGTTCCACAGCATGTCTCGTGGCCAGGACTTTATCATCCAGGCTGTTGGGCCAGGAGCTGCCACTTCCCTGGGGAACAGGAGTGCCCCTGGGCCGGTGCGGGGAGAGGTGTTCTGGGAGGATGGCTCAGGCAAAGTCCTTTGTGATGAAAGGCATTCTGAGGTTGTGAGTTTTCTCAGCAAAGCTCACCAAGGCTTCTCTGTGTTGATATAAATAGTTCTGCTCTGGCAGCAGATGGAAAAGAGCCAACCAGTAATGAACACCAGGACAAACAAACAGGCCTCCGGGACGTGGGCCCAGCCACTGGAAGCCACCGTTGGCAACAGGCTGGGAGGTGGTGGCGTGGGCAAAACTGAACCGACAACAATGAATTAATCACTTGTCAGCGAAGGGCGGGGGGCTCTTCGGATAATTACAAGCTCAGATAATTAGGAAAGGCCAAGCCACACAGGACAGGGCATTGGTTCGAGGGGAAAATGGGCATGAAATATGCTAATTGGTCCATGTTTAAATATTAACTAAGAAACCGTTAGTTACATGATGGATACTTCCTCTATACAAAGGCCTGTGCTTGACTGACAAGGTGAGTGGGGACAAGTTTCTTCCCTCCCTACAACATACAGAGAACAATCACGTGGCTAAATGGAAGGAGAAGGGTGTTTATAAGTGTCCATAGGTAAAAAAAAAAAAAAAAAAAAAAATCAGTGCCAGGCAGGAGAAGAGGGATCTGAATGGAAACATGGAGGATGAAGAATGGGAAAGAGGATGTGCCTCAAGCTAAAGCTGCATCCACCGTGGCCTGGTTAGTCTAAGCAGGGGCCATAAGGAGGAAGTGGAGATGTGGAATCTTTCATTGGACTGGGATGGTGCCCCTCCCTCAGCGCAGGCAAACCCAAGGCCTCTCTGGACTGAAGCATTCCAGCCTTAGGCCCTCAGGATTCCCAGGAAATGAGATCAACAAAATGAGTGCCAAACCACAGAATGTGGAAAACACCAACAAGGCAGCCACCGTGAGTGAGGATCAGCAGAGACAATGAGTAACACAGTTAAGCCTCTCCTTCAGATACCAAAACTGTGTGAGTGGAGATATAACAGAAGATAAAATGCTCAGGGACTTGAGAGAGGCCCAGTGGCTAAGGGCATCTACTGCACCCACATTGGGAGACTCACAACCACCTATAATTCCAGTTCCAGGGGATCCTTTCTGGCCTCCATGGTCACCTGGACTCAAGTGCGTACTGCACACAGACACACAAGCACACTCACAATTAAAAATAAATATTTAAAAGCTAGAAAGGAGATCACAAAAATAATCAAGGTTATAAAAATGACAAGGCAAAAATATTTTGAAAAAAATGGAAATTTAAAAAACAAAAGTACAGAACGGAAATTTTAAACAAATCTACTCAGCAAGTGAATAAAGCAGCGAATTGGGGTACAGCTGGAAAGATCTTGCTGTGGGATGTTCTGTATGGCAAATGTGTTGCTCTGATTGGTCAATAAATAAAACACTGATTGGCCAGTGGCTAGGCAGGAAGTATAGGCGGGACTAACAGAGAGGAGAAAAGAAAGAACAGGAAGGTGGAAGGAGACACTGTCAGCCGCCACCATGACAAGCAGCATGTGAAGATGCCGGTAAGCCACGAGGCACGTGGCAAGGTAGAGATTTGTAGAAATGGATTAATTTAAGATATAAGGACAGTTAGCAAGAAGCCTGCCACAGCCATACAGTTTGTGAGCAATATAAGTCTCTGTGTTTACTTGGTTGGGTCTGAGCGGCTGTGGGACTGGCAGGTGAGAGAGATTTATCCTGACCGTGGGCCAGGCAGGAAAACTTAAGCTACAAGATCTTGTGGATTACTTTATTGTCTTACTGGGGGACAGTCAGGCCTCCATCTCTAAACATAAATGATGTGTTCAGAGAGGCCAGCTGCAGCCAGCTCTTTAAAAGCCCACTGGAAGAAGTGGTTATGGGTGTAACTTGACACACAGTTTGCATTTTATTTGACTTTTAAATCCTGTGTTTTAGGTGTGTCTGTGCAGTGGTTTGTGCACATGAGTGTACGTATCTACAGGAGCCATAGACAGTGTGGACTCCCTTAGAGCTGGAGTTATAGGCCGTTGTGAGCCACTTGATGTGGGTACCTGGGGCCAAATGGTCCTTTGTAGAGCAGTGAGTGCTGCTTCCCACTGAGCCATCCCTTCAGCTCCTGTGAATATGACTTTGGAATTTACTATAAAATGTGGCTTGCAAGTTGTTCCGGAAAGCTTTCATCCTGGCTGACCTGGGATTCCTTCCTGGCTAAGGTCCTCCCTTTTTCCCAGTCTTGGAGGACTTTCCAGACACTTTCTGTGGGATTTATTGTTGACCGCCATCCCTGTTTCTGTTTCCTGCTCTGTTTGTGGGGCGGACATGGTACTATGGTGTCCGCCTCAGGCCCTCAGTCAGGAGCACTGAAGGACAACAGCAGCTCCATAATCATTAAAATCAATACTCAATGAATTGGATGACATCCTATAAGGTTCCAACAAATGATTGTGGAAAAGTTCTGAATGGTAAACGTTTGCAGTAAGATTCTTCTGGAGTTGTTACCAAGCTTGAATTGTCTTTAAGCACATCGCTGAGGGTGCAATCAATATTGTAGTAAGTATGTAAAAATAGTGCCCGTTATAAATCAAAGCTTTGGCCTTTGTAAGAAGGCTTCTCTTAGCTATCATCCCGTTTCTTGATGCCTTCTACCCAGCACTCAGTACTGCTCTGTGAAGCTGCACAGTGGCTCCACGGGAAGCATTTTACTGATGAGTAGGTGTGACCCTCTGCACAGTTGTGCTAAACATTAAGCATCTTTCTTACCAGTGCGAGAATCTGGTCTCTATCCTTTAGTGCTGGGTTCTTGCATAAAACTCTAGGGAATTACTAGGACCTAAGGTCACTCAACTCAGAGAAGAGTCTGCTTTCTTTTTTCAGATCTAGAACTGAAGTCAGAGCATCCACCCCCAGAACCTACAGCCCTGTAGGCCAGGTGGATACGGACTCACTTCACCAGGGCGGCCCTGGCTCTGGCCCAGGAGTGTTGCCTGACTCATGATCACCAGAATCCCCTTCTGAGAGTAATAAAAACCCAGCTTGAAAAACTCACTCTGGCTGTTGAATCCCTCCTGCAGGTAGACTCAGGGAACCTTGTCTTCTGACAGACACCTTCTTCGAGGTCAGCTTCTAGAACTGGAGCTAAAGGGGTGGTTCTTGTGGACCTCATTAATAGAGGAGATACGCTCTTGAGTAGGTGTGGTGGTTTGAAAGAAAATGGCACCTATAAGAAATGGCATTATTAGGAGGTATGGCTTTGTTGAAGGAAGTATGTCACTGTAGGGGTGGGCTCTGAGGTCCCTTTCACTCAAGTTATGCTCAGTATGGCACACAGTTGCTTCTGCTGCCTGCAGATTAAGATGTAGAACTCTCAGCTCCTTCTCCAGCACCATATCTGCTTGCAGGCCATCTGTCATGATGATAATGGCCTAAATCTCTGAAACTGTAAGTCAGCCCTAATGAAATGTTTTCCTTTATAAGAATTCTTGTGGTCATGGTGTCTCTTCACAGCAATAGAAACCTTAACGAAGGCAGAAAGAGAGTGAGGGAACAGGACAGGGCAAGAGAAGAAACTTAAGTAAAGACAAGCTCTTCACTGGAGGGCACCTTTAGCTCTGTCCTACAAGGAGCCCAGAATGCAGGCTGTACCTTGGGTTTGCTACATTTTGATGCAGGGCACTGACCATTCTGTGCCCAGTCCCTGGAAACACTTGATCCTTTCATTATCTGTTGGGCAATCAAGAGCTGAATCCACACCAGTCAAAGACACAAGGCCTTGACTTGATGTCTTATAACCAAAGGGAACATGGCCTCCCTCTCAGCATTGTCTCTGTGTTGCATCTGCCTGCACTACCAACAAGCCTTCGTTCTGCATCCAGCACCAACGCTATGGGAGGGCTTACTGGCTGCTCTTTTAAGATTCCCAGTGTGTCCTGAGCTCTGTGCTAACCTTCTGAGTTGTTCCAGATGACATCAATGCTTCTCTTTCTTTCCTTGGGAGCTGAGGTCCTCTGTGGTCAGCAGATCCTATGGCATCTCAGCAGCCACGGCACTGCCTTTTTGGGACACTGAAGCCAGAGCCCCCCACCTTTCCAAGGACAGTCCTCCCTCTGTTTTTCATCCTACAGGGCCATGGGCTAGCTCAGAGCCTGCAGACAAACGTTGGCCCAGTGCCTCTGAGCTGCTGATACGGAAGTTCTAAGGACCATGAAGCATATTAAATCCACCTGGACTTGATGCTGGAGGAGGGGAGGAAACACAGTCCACCAATCACACTGGTGTCCGATGCTCTGTGGTGCACCTGCTCAGGTTAGCTCCCGTGATTCCTCTGTTCTTGATCAGGTCAGGTGGGAAGCCCTGGAACACTGGGTGGCTGTTGTGTTTGGAATCTATCAAGAAGGAAAATGCCTTCTTCTCTGGCCACTGACAAGGGACAAACACGGGGACAAAGACTTAAGTCATCATTAACAAGGACTTTTTAAATTGGAAAAATGTATTTTTCCCCAAATGGGACAAAAGCCATCTGGTTAAGCTGATGAGAGCATCAGAGCAGACAGCTGATGGCTTTTCTTTTATTTTCAGTAGTAATTGTGAATCAAGGAATAGATAAGAAAACACAGGGCCTTTTGTTCCCTGCAGCCAATATGGGCTGCATTCAGCGGCTCTCGAAAACAGTAAGAAATGGTGCCTTGGAAAACACATCAGATAACAAACAGGAAAGTGCCTTCATGTTTCCTTCTGAGCTGTTAACTACTGGGCAGCTTTCTCAGGTAGGGTGCCCCAACCAACTGGATCTCATGACCAGTGAAAACAGACGGGAAACCAAGTGCCTGGTGATGAGGCACGTGACGATCTGCTCTTCTGAGCTCACCCTCTACCTTTTATACGGTTCTAATTTTCACAGCCGTCTTTCTGGTGATTTGTTTTTTGAAGCAAGGTCTCATGCAGCCTTGGCTAGCCTTAAACTCACTATGTAGTTCAGGATGACCCTGTCTCCACCTCCTAAGAGCTAGGAGTTTATACAGTGCTCCAGATCAAACCCAGGGCTTCGTGTATGTCAGGTAAACACTCTCCTGACTGAGCCACGCCCCTAACCTGTTTTTATATGTTTGTCACTCTCTTTCTAGATGTTGGCCCATGGTTGCCATGGTTGCCTCCGTTTTTCTTGGGTGGGGGTTGCCAGCTGCTCACACCCGCACAGCGGCCATGGCCTTCAGTTCTCATTCAGAACTTTGATGCTCTGTAGCAGACAGACTAAAGAATGAAGTCAGCTTCATTCTAGAGGCAACATGGCTGCCAGGCACTCATACTCACCACTGTGAGCAGAGCTGCCCCAATGTCCTCCCCGTACTATGGTTACATCTGATGTCGTAGAGTGGCTGTTTGTGCATCTAAGAGCCATGTGTGAGCGAGGCTTTGGGGCCAGCTATATAATTTGGAAGGTGTACTAGTGAACAAAATGCCCACAAGGCAGGTGTCATCAGGGAGCAGAAACACATCTCTCACCATTCTAGAAGCCAGAAAATGTTAGCAGGGCCATTCTCCCTCCCAAGATTCTGGGGGAGGGTCCTTCTTTATTCCTTCTGGCTTCTGGGGTCTGCTAACCATCCTTAGTTTGTGCTTGCATCCTCCAGCCTCTGCCTCTGCTGTTCCAGAACTTTCTGGGTTTTTCTCCCATGTCCTTTTCTGTTACATGGACAGTCTCGTTGAACTAGGGAGCTGCCCTCATCAGTAGGGTCTCTTCTCATCCCATTCTTCAACAACCTTTTAAAACATCTTGTTTACAAACACACTCCCATGCTGAGATTCCAGGTGGATATGGACCAAGTTCATGGCTTGAAGTTCCTTTCAACATTTCTATTCTGGAACAACCTAACCTTGACAATGGGATTTGCAAAGGTGCATGTCCCCAAAGAGGGTGAAGATCATGCAAGTGCTTCGAGGACCTTCCTCCCTGCTCACTTCTTGGATGAAAGCATTCCCCCTGCTCAAAATTATTTCTCAACAATTCGACTCAATCTTCAAGACTCTGCCCTCTGGGAAAGGGAAAGGTCTCCAGGGACTTTTCTCCAATAGTCTTGAAGAGGCTGGCACACATTTGAGTCATCTGGCTTCAGAATAGGAGAGGCCTTTCACAAAAACCATCTGCCCCAGGAATTGAGTAGTTGGGAGAGATTAAATAATTAAATAATTAAATAATTTCCCTGAGAAACTGCTGTTGCTTCTGTAAATGTTTGCAGTCTTCAGGTGTTGTGCCTGTTTCAAACTGTGATTAATCAGCCTCTTCCCTGAAGTTCATTCTTCTTGCTCTTGTTTGGGGAATGAGGCGGGGCATGGATGGAGAAAGGGGAAAGCTTGGGGCTGAGGACCTGAGCTCAATCCTCAGAATCCAAGTAGAAAGCAGGGCACGGTGGCATGTGTTTATAATCCCGGTGCTGGCGAGGCAAAGACAGGAGGATCTCTGGCCATCCAGGCTGACTAATTGCCAAGTCCCAGGTCTCAGTGAGAGGCCCTGCCTCAGAAAACAAGGTGGAAGGCTCCTAAGGAATAGTGCCTGAGCTTGATCTCTGCTCTCACATGCACACACACACACACACACACACACACACACACACGCACACACACGCACACACATGTAGATGCACACCTGAGTACACATGAATTTGTGCACACACACGTAGACACATGGAGATGGGGGTAGAGAGGGTAGATCACCAAGGAGCCGTGAGTCAAAAGGTAGACAGTCCACACGTCATTCAATTCGCATTTGCGAGTCTACCATGCACCCATGTGGCAAACTGAGATTGGCCCCCACAGAATTCTATGTGACAAGTGTGGCTGAGCTGAGGTCTGTGCTCAAAAAGATTCGGAGGCTGCATCTGGGCACCATGGCAGAGAGCCATGAGCATGTCACGGCACACCACACAAACGTCTCCAGGGACTCACGCCCCAGATTTGTCCACCCTGTGTGTAGCTTTTAAAGGACCATTCCCTAAACTGTTGTTGCCAGACATAGGTAGCAGATTTTCGTGCTCTGGTATAAAAATATACAAACAACAAAGTCACAGAAAGGAGCTATTTCCATGCCTTTACTCTCTCCCATATTTCTGAAGACATCTGGCTGTGCAATGTACAAATCTTGTGATTTTGAATCATAGATTCTCTGAGGCAAGGCACTGCATCTATTTATACATGCTTGATATTGGTTGTGTAACCAGGATTGCTGGGTCTGGGCCAAACCCAAACTAAGTGAGTTGGAGTTGATGTGGATGAATGATGGGAAGTTAGGTGTGAGGGTCTTCTAGTTCTGTCCCAGAGAACTATTGAATCACCATGGGGACTACACCAACCTTCAGCACCATAATGTCTCCTCAAAAGCAGGAATCGTGAGTCTGCCCCTGACTCTGATCTCAGACTGGTACAAGACAGTGTAAGTATGGAGATGGAGCAGCAGTGGTCTCTGGCAAAGCCATCAGCCTTACCTGTTCTGTGGACAGAGTCCTAGCAAATAGATGCTTGCATGAGGATACTGCCCAGGAAACCCAGCTCCAAATATTAAGGACAGACATCTGGAAGTATCCAAGGCTCAGCCACTCTAAAGATGCCAAACATGAAAAGCATGACACTCTGAGAAGTCATCATGGCTCCCAGGCCACTAAGAGACAGCCTAGGGACCCATCTGCCAGAGTCCAGGACAGCCGGTCAAGGTCATTTGACCTCCCAGGCATCCCGTGAGGTGTCAGAAGGGACCTTAGAAGCACTCAGTGAAACTTTGCTCTTGAGAGAAAGGCCATTTCACTAGGAGCTCAGAGTCAACTGTGTCTGAAAGGGGACAAGAAGCCCACTTCCCAGGTGCCTTAGAAAGAAAATCTGCATGAGGCCAAGCAAGGCAAGCTCCAGACAAGAACCCTTAGTTTCCCAAAGAAGAGTTGGGCAAGACTTAACGGGACATGAAACTGTCACTTCTTAGGCCAGGCAGCAGAAAACAAAGCTGAGGACTTATCTTGAGATCAGTTTAATCCAGTGTAATGAAGTCAGTGTGGCAGTCAGAATTGGCGTGGGGGGGGGGTTGGGACACGGGATGGGACAGACAGACGACTCAGTTGGTAGTGTGCCCAGCGCACACAAAGTCTTGGGTTGGATTTCCCAGCACTGCCGTAAACTGGGCGTGGTAGAGCACACCTGAAACCGCAGCACACAGTAGAGGTAAGAAGGTCAGACTCAAGAGCACCCTCAGCTACATAGTGAGTTCAAGGACAGTCTGAGGTACAGAAGGCCTTGCTTCAAAAAAGAAAGTCAAGGTGTGGTAGGATGTGATGGGAAGAGATGCTTCCTGAGATCCAAAGGATGGTGTTGAAGTTAGTGAATTTTCTATTAAAGTCTATGGTAGATTAAAGTGTGTGTGTGTGTGTGGGGGTGTCAGTGGTACAGCAAAGGTGAGCTATGGGAGTAGACATTGCAGTGGGTTGGCGTCACTTTCTGTGGAGGACTCAACACACAGAAGACGGTCTTGAAGCAGGTCTGCTTCTCGAAGTCAGGATGCCCTGACAAAATCTACACTTTGCTAACACAGTCATCCTTCAGCAAGCTGTGACTACTGTTGATTTGAAAAGTATACACAGAAGCCTAAATTAGCACATTTTTTTATTGTTTCTTCTTTGATAAACGTCAGATTCCATGTGGAAGCTCATTTGACTGGACTCAGCTATGTGTGTTCATTCCAAAAAAATGGAAAAGAAGCCAATGACCGAGTGATTTCAGAGCCAGAGGAATGGAACTTAGGTGACTTCATTTCTGTCACTCTGGGTAGCAATACGAAGATGTTTGCAGCCACTAGACTGTGTCATGAACAGGCCTAGGGCTTGTCCTCACAGGGCTAGGTATTAAAGGCTTGGTCCCCAGCCTACAGGAGGTGGTAGAGCATCTGACTGGTGGGACCCAGTGGGAGGCAGTTAGGTCAAGGTCATTGGGGAGCTTATCCTTGGGAGAGATGATGGGATCCTGGTCCATTTCTCTCTCTCTCTCTCTCTCTCTCTCTCTCTCTCTCTCTCTCTCTCT
>CABHPQ010140488.1:0-10955 GCA_902168405.1 Peromyscus aztecus | reverse complement strand
GTGTGTGTGTGTGTGTGTGTGTGTGTGTGTGTGTGTGTGTTTCCTTCTCTTTCTCCAGTTCATGAAAAGAGTTTAAAGACAGTAGTATAACTGTTAAATTTAAGTCTAAATACAATGACCACTGAGAAATAACTGATTTCACACAGATTTGGCAGTCTCAGGTGGTCACACGCACACACACACACTTTTGTTTGTTCTTAAGCCTTTGTCTGAAAGAAAAATGGAAGTTACACACAAAAGAGTCAGAGTACACTCAGAATCCTGACTGGGAGTGCTAAGGCACCAACTTAATGCTCTTAAAATAAACAAGGGAGGAGCATACATTTGAATCTTTTATGACCCTGTCTTTTCTGTCTGTGCTTTTCTTTTATTCTTTTTTTGTTGTTTTGTTTTTACCAGACAAATGCCTTAAAGTCTGAACATATCAGAACATATGTATCTATATTTATGTGCCCTCCAGAATGACTTTTGCTTTCAAAAACATTCTATAGTGAGATAAAAGTAAAGCTAGGAGGAGAATAAGAATGGTATTAAACAATGATTCACACCCACTGAGCATCAATGGGAAGAGAAACAAATGCTGTCCAGGGGCTACCCCGTATCTCATCATCTTCTGAAATATGTCGTCTTATACACAGCAGAACAGACTTTACTCAGCTGTTCGGGTTTGTTGTTTCAGTGCATTTAAAATAGCACGCAATTCTTTCTTTGCATGAAAGGCTTCAAAGAGTTATAGCATAATTTACCCATGGTAAATTGTGCTCACTGTAATTTCAAAGAATTCCAATTTAAAGAGTCAAAAATTCACCTAAATGTCTTCAGCTTTCGTTGAAGAATTTATTGTTTCAGATGTTAAAATGAGGCAGAGCCATATACATCCAAGATTAGACAGTCTCAGAGTCATTTTAAAATCTGATTATGGGCACATTCAATTCTCTGCTCCATAAATAGACTATAACTTTGTAGAGAAATCTATGAACCTTTGTTTAATCTTATTGTTTGGGTCCAAATATTTTTATAAAAGGTTCCATTTGAAAGAAAAATAGTGAAATAGAATAGAAATAAGTTGAGTGTTGTCTTCTCAGTTAAGATATTTCTGGGAGAACAGTTCTAAACACTGTAAATTCACAACCCAGGCAAAACTGGTAGTGTTTGATTAGCTAAAAAATATAAAGCAAGAACACATCAAATACATAGATAAATAAACATTTGAAAATGAATACCTGCCAATATATGTACGCAAATGGGCAATGCAAATAATATGTGAGATTATATGTCAAAATAGACTATAATTTCATTTCTACCCTATAAATGATGGTTAGTATTGATTTCAGTTAACAGAATCTTGAATCTACACTTACTTAGAAGATAGTTATCTGGAAATGTCTGTGAAGGAGTTTCTAGAGAGGTTAATTAAGCTAGGAATACCCACTCTAAATAAAAGGAACAGGAGGGGCTGGGATCTTGAACTATATAAAAAGAAGAAAGCAAGCCCAACACACACACGTACTGCTCTCTTCTTCCTGACTATGGATACAAGATGACTAATTGCCTCAAACTCCTACCACTCTGATGATCAACTGTATAGATGAACTTGAATCAAAATGTATATCCTCTCCTTAAGCTTCTTCTAGAAGGCATTTTGTCCCATCAACTTGTAAAATAACAACTCACATACCACAATAAGTAGTTCTTACAATCTAGGAGAACCATATGTAAAGAGTTTACAAAATATTTAAACCTAGCTAATACCCCAGAAAGAACATGACTTCCTTGATCTACAGAACTTGTTCTCAAACTGTTAGAAAGGCAGATTTCTCAGCCATAACCTTTGCAAATAGCTAAATCAGAAATTCTCGGTAGAGTATGCAACAAGTCCAAAACCTTTTAATGAGATAGAGCTCAGTCTTCTAGAATAAGAAGGTAGGCAATCTAGATCTATACTGGTTTCTAATCCATTTGAGGATTGTAATATACAGCCAACATAAAATAATTCAAAGTTAAATGTTAAAAATTAGTAGATATTAAGTCTCAACAATAAGGAAATGAATGAGCTGAATTTTAAAATGGGAATGGGCTGTGACTGTGCTCTGTTGGCAGAGTGCTTGCCTAGCATGCATGAAGCCTTTGGTTCAATCTCCAGCACCACATAAAACCTGGTGTGGTGGCACTCACTTGTAATCCTAGGAAACAGAGACATCTGTTGTAATTTAAATAGGAAATATACCCAAAGGCTCATGTGTTTGTAGGTTTTGTTTCCAGCCAGCAGAGATGTTTGGAAAGGCAATGGAATCTTTACAAGTAGAACTTGGCTGGAAGAAGTCACCGGGGGTAAGCCTGAAGTGTTTTGTGGGTTTGTTTTTTGTTCATTTGTTTTTATTCCAATTTCTTTTCTTAATTTCATGCATTTATTTTATTAATTTTATGAGACTATCCTACATGAGTACCGCATTTTTATAGCACAGCCCTATTCCTCTTTGCTCTTGACTCTTGGCTGAGGCCACAATACGACCAGGCAGCCACCTGTTCCTGCTGTCATGCCTTACTCATCACAGTGGACAGTACCCCTTGAAACTGCAAGCCAGAAGAAACCCTTTACCTTACACTGCACCTTGATAGGTATTTTGCTGCACAACAAGGACCAAATCAATAGCTACTATGGCATCCTTCAATGGATGAATGGGTAGATACACTAGGGAAGACCCAATGATAAGGTGCACTGTGCCCTGGTAGGTCATGTGGGTAGTATAAATGCATATTATCCAGTCTGAATTCAGCTTCAGAGTGTTCATATAGTTCTATCTTTGGAATATGATGGAGAATGCAAAAAGCCATCAAAACAGTAAAAACAAAAAAATCGTGGTTATCAGGGGGAGGTGATATGGAGATACCAAGGTATGTTTAAGAGCAACAGAAATGTTCTCTGGAAGCTGGGGCCTGGAAAAGTTGATGGCTACAAAAGCCAACCTGAGACAGTACTTTACAGGTTGTCTCTTGTAAATTCACAAGAAGGATAGAATTCACTGACAATGGAGGGTGAACTTTTGAAAGATGTTTATTATAGACATAGGTGAGAGGAAAGGAGGGAAGGAAGAAGAGAGGGATGGAGAGAGAAAGAAAGAGAGACCTGAACAGCAGGGGGATCTCAGGAAATAGGGTACCATCCAGTTACTAGTCTTGGGGATTTCTACTAGACTTATAGAAGAAATTAGGGTGAGGTTTGGGGAGTGGTGTGATCTGATCAGCCCATTGTCTCAAAGAGATATTCTGTGTCTCTTCTGAGTTTCATGCATGTAATCACATGAGCCTTTAGTCAGAGGTGCTGTTTATTTAGGAGATGACAAAGAAGCAGAAATCAGAGCTCTCTTCCGGCATTGCTGGCCTCCAATAAGGACATCCTGAGAGCTGCTGCTTTAAGGCTCCTATCCAATTCGATCAGTTTCTGTCTTCTCTTCTCATCAGAGGGAAGGATAAGGAGGCAGGGAACAAAAGAAGCTGTTCACTGTGATGTATAATAGTGCATGAATGCCATTACAAACTTTTCAGAATGAGCAACACCAAGACCGAACCCTAATTCAGACTAAATTATTGTACCCTAATACAGACCAGGAGCTTTTTGTGCTAATGTGTTAATACAAACTGTAGCAAATGATAGTTGGTACCCTAGTTGTACAGGAGAACAATTAACCTTTCTGCTTTCTTGTGTTATAACGGAAGTGACTGGATGTCCATAAGAAGAATTCTGAGAACCCTACTGAACATTACTGTGGCACCAAAACTGTTCTAAAGATGAATTCTTTTAAAAACTTATATGAAAGTATAAACCTTGAAGTTCCTCAGGCAGGTACACAATGAACACATTCTTGAGAATTTCATCAACAGGTTAAGTTGTTAAGAGAGCTGGGAAGGGAGAAACCAAGGAACAAGTACCTAAGGCCATCAGGAAGATAGGTACAGATTTGGCAATAGTAACAAAGGCGACTTCTTCAACATTGGATTATGAGTGTCCACTGGGATTCGACTGGGAAGATTTTTCCAGAATTACACAGTACACAGGTGTATGTTCTGTGTCAGTTAACTGTCAGTGCTGTAAAGTTATGCCATGACTTGAACATAGGGAAATAAGCAAACTTAACAGAACCACATAATCCTAAACAGTACACAACTTCTCCAATGAAGAAACCTGGTTATATTTTGATTCATTCGAAAGTCAATCATATTTTTTCCTTATAATTAAGAATAGGACTTGGAGAGATGGCTCAGTCAGTAAAGTCTTTGCTAAATAAACAGGAATATGTGTGTTTTATTTCCTAGGACCTATATAAAAGAGCAGAGACAGAGTCTACAATCCTAACAGATGCAGATGTGAAGAAAGGAGGATGGCTGGAGCTATCCAAACAATCAGTTGAACCTGCTTGATAAGTCCCAAGACAGTGAGTGTTTCTGTATCAAAAAAACATAGAGATTGATTGAGGAACACATCATTGTCCGTCTCTGGCCTCTACACAGACACTAGGTCAAGTTTGATCCAGCAGTAACTGGGCACGTGAAGATGGAGATGTCAAGGACAGCACGTTAGCTCTGGAAGAGTACGGGAGGCTATGAAAACAAACTCAATAACAAAACTTGGTCTTTCGTTGAAAGGTCTTCAACGCCACAACTCTGCCTTTGTTCCTCTTATCATGTTTACTAGAAATTGCTAGATGTTTCTGGAGAGAATTTAAAAAAAAAGATACAATGTGATTAATACTATGCTTTGGGGAATACTAATGCACAACAGTATTAGGGACAGATGAAATGAAGAAATGATTGGAAAGACTAGGCAGAAAGTTGGTAAAATAATCCAGGATTAAGGGAATTTTTGAAGTTTATTATCCAGAGATTTCCTCTTTCAAAATTTCTCTAGAGACAGGCCCTTTTTCAAATCCATCTTATTCTACAAAACTCACAAAGCTAGTATGCTTTATCTCTTGTGGCCTTGCTCCACAGTAATATGTTGAAAATAGAGACCCATTTTTCTTCCTAGACAGGGCAGATAGTTATCCAAAGTGAAAAGTTTCATTTTCTAGCATTTTTCACAGAAACTATCAGCTGATAATTACATTGAATAGAAAGTAACCATTAATCACATCTTTAATATATCAATTCATCACTGTCTACCTCCCGTGAAGCAGAAGAATTAAAATCAATCTGTAAAATTGAACCCCATCACCACTAAATGCCTGGGGAAGAGTGGAAACACAAGAGGAACCTTGATATATTGAGAAAACGCCTTTGCTTCTGCAAGCAAGGGGGCAGGGTCTCTTGGGCTTACCAGTGAGTAACAGGGGACTCATTTTTGTCCTTGTAGAAGGTGTCTGGAGCTCCTTCCCTTGTTCACTTTGAGCAAATACATTGGGCAAGTTTTTCAATGTTATCTGATCCTGGAAGCAAAGGAGAAGCTAAGTTTCATCATTAGCTTTTCATCATCCAAATAAAGCCAATGAAAGGACTCAGAAAATGGGGCTGGAGCCAGTGTGGCTCAGTAAGATGCTTGCAGTTCAAGCATGAAGACTTGAGTTAGGATCCCCACAATGCATGTAAAATCCAGGTGTGTTGGTGTGTGCCTGTAATGCCAGCACTAGAGGGAAGTGACAGGAAAATCCTTGGGATTTACTAGCTGTGCAGGCAAAGCAAGGTAAGGTGAAGAGTGATGGAGAAAACATGAGGACCTTGTCTTGTCTTCACATGAGCAGGGACACACACATGCACATGCTACACACAGTAACACAGAAAACAACAAAACACAGTTATATCACAGAGTGCCCTCTCAGCTACTCTTCTCAGCTATGGGGTCGTCCTTGCCAGGTGGCCGTGATGATCTCTTCTTGGTAAAGCTTCAGGTCAAAGGTATTTTGAGGATTGTAGTTTAATGTAGAGTCTGAAAGTAGGAACAACTGAAAGAAGAGGGCACACAGAGAGATGATCACTGGTTCCTTCTCATCCTCAGCTTTCCAGACTTGGGTTGTAGCCAAGAAAAGAATCCTGCATCATCTTCTCAAGTAATTAGTACCCCCTGAAGAAAACAACAACCTGTTTTAAGTTATTTCCCAAATACTGCAACTACTGTGGAACTACTTGATAAAGACTTTGGATTTCTGTTAGATGAAGAGTTCCAGAAAGTACAGGGGTTGTGGGGAGAAATAAAACTCTCCAAACCCCCTTAAAGATGGGGAATGTTAGGACACTTCCATCTCTTGGTTGGGCTTTTAAGTTTCTGTCCTATTTTAAGCAGGGAGAAGAGATGCAGCACTTTCGAGAGACTCTAGAATGCACAGTGATTGTCATTGTAGTGCATTATGCCCCCTATAAATCCAGGAAATTAAAAAGGGATGAGATTTGAGCTGTGGCAAACTGAAGGCCATTGCAGTAATGATATGAGTGCTGGGTGGAATGCTGTCCCCTTCCAGAAAAGGGCTCCTGCCCTCAACTCAGCTTTGTAAACGGCAAGTCACAGGCTCTTCAAAATCACCAAGTCATGTGTATCAGACACTTGTGGGTTCAATCATCAATCACAGCAATGGTGTTCCAGACAGCACATCCTAAAATTACCAAAGAGTCTCATTTTATCTAGAGCTTCTAATACCTTGCAAGACAAATGACAGGCCCTCAACACATTTTGGATGAGTGAACTAACTTGCATGTTACCTAAGTCTCCTGTGCAGAGTGCCTCATTGGGAAAGGAAACAGGGAGAGCCAGGGGAAGGTCAAGAATAGGAGGAGCTACAAGGACTCTGATGCTTGTGTCAAGTATAGATTTCATTTTTCCATCAACTGAAGTCATTTGCTAACTGACATATGAATACTTAGGTTATGAATTAATTGCTGAAGCTCAACCCTTCACATTAATTTTTTCTTATTTGTTTTTTTTTCTGCAAAAAATAATTAACAGCAATCTATCAGTATGTGCCAGTCTAGAAACACATTAGGTTGACAAGGGAAACTCAAGCCTACCTCTGGAAGATAGCTTGTAACTAAAATGCTTGCCATGTAAGTATGAGGACCTCAGGTCAGATCTCCAGCATCCATGTAAAAAAAAAAACAGGCATGGTTGTGTGATTCTGCAGTCCCAGCATTGAGGACACAGAGACAGGCAGATCCATGAAGCTCAGTGGTCAGCAAGCCTAGCTGAACTAGTGAGCACCAGATTCAGTGAGAGACATCATCTTAAGAAAAGGAAGTGGAGAATGGTTGAGGAAGGCACTTAATGTCAGTCTGATGTCTACCTACATCAGCATGTATATGTGCATATGAACACATACATCACACACACACACACACACACACACACACACACACACACACACACACCAGTTGATAAAGGAAGGCTCAAAAGCCATTAGGAGTACACACGCTAAATCTGAAAAACATCCATAACACAGTCTCACTTTCTAACCAATCTGCTTTAAACACCTATGTGGTTGAGGCACCAGCTATGATGGCGATTCCATTTCTCTTTGTCAATTGAAATAAAGTTAGATGGAGTCACTATTTCAACAACCCAGAACAAGAGCTCTTTGTTATATTTGAATGAGAGCTGGGAAAGATAATCCATACTGATCAAGAAGGAAAAAAAAATAAAACGGGGGCTGGGGGAGGCATGGAAAAGATGAAGACCTAAGAGGAAATAGAGATAGATGCTACTAATCTAGGGTATAACTGAAGTAAAAAGAAATGGACCATGCAAGTGTAAAATGCTCAGTGTAAGCTATAAAAAGAAGCTACCCATGTCAATAAAGACATAGCAATGAATAAAACTAATGTCTTCATTTGAATATCACACAGCTTGCCCAGTACTGTCACATATGGCAACTCACTTGATGCTCAGAAGTGATTGCAAAATGCATTCGCATATCGTACATGTGAACGTTCATCACCACAACAAATTAGATATGTATAAGGTGCTGTTTAATATAGTTCTTACCCACAATATTTTAAAAGCTGACAGGTCCCTTTAGTTTGGGCTTCCTATTATGGACCTCTGTTTGCCGCCCCATAAACCTATTTTACTTACAACCTGATGACAATGTAGATTTTCATTGTGGGTCAGATGGTATACCTTCAAATTCATATAGAAGGGTCAGTGAGATGGTTCATGGGTTAAAAACACTGGCCGTGCAAGACTGATGACCTGAGTTCAATGCTTGAAACCCACATAAATGTAGAAGGAGAGAAAAGACTACATGATGTTGTCCTCCATCACTCTCATATGTGCTCTGGGATGCATCCTGGCAAATGTATCATGTGCACACGTGCAAACACATAATAGCAATAGTAAATAAAGATAGAACCTTCATATATGAAAACCTGAACCCCTTGAAGCTGAGACATAAAGTTTGGGACTCGCTGGTGTGTGGTCACCACACTGATGTAATGGTTTGAGGTGAGGTCAGAAATGTGCTTTAGGCTGATATAACTGGAGGGCTTATAAGAAGGGTGAGTTTGGGCATAAACACATGCACACACAAAGGAAGAGGAAAGCAGGGGTGGCAGCGGCCTTCTACTGTAGACAGCAAGCCACCCACAGGCTCCTGAGGCAGGCAGCTACTTCCTTACAGCCTTAGAAGAAACCAGCATTGCCAGTGACCATGACCTTGAATTTCTCATCTCCAGAGACATAAAAAAAATAAGTATCTGGCTTTGAAGCCACCCAAATTATGGTTCTTGTTAAAGAAACTCAAGGGAATTAACCATGATTCTATCATGTCCACTATATGAACAAAATGTATCTAAGAGAATGAAGTCAGGTTCTTCAAGAAAGTATGTGATAAAAAAAAAATGTTGATGAGAAAGGAAACAAAGAGGTTTGGGGATGCAGCTCATCTCTCTAACTAGTATGCCTCTAAAACTTTATTCATTTCAAAACCTGTGTGTTCCTTCTTCACCATCAAGACTCTGGCATCCTACCTCCACCATCCAGCCCTGACATGCCGTCTCCTCCTCTTAAAAATTCACACTGGAAAGTAACTAGCAATTCTTACATGGAATGTCAATGTTACTCCAGTTATTCTATTCCCTGGATGATATTAGTGATTCTCTTGATATCTGGACCACCCACTATCTCATCTTTTATTAGCATGCATCCTTGGGGGGCCTACAGTTTTCTTTTCCCTTTCCTGCTCCCATCTTTACATTTGTTATGTGGAGGTATCCCAGCTTAGCAGATTAGAGGAAACAGTCAAAGACTGGCCTGATTTTGATAAGAAGTTCACTTATGAATGTATACTGGATACCATGGCTTTGATTGAAACAACTTTCAGCAATCCATGGAATAAAACCCCAAATAAAAATTTATGACTAAGAACAAACAAAACAACTGAAGGAAATAGAGTAGATTAGTTGTTCTTGGGCCCTTTAATCAACTTAAAGATGTGTTTTCCTCCTTGAAATAATATGATGATTAAAGTTTGAATTATAATTTACTCATGGACTGGAAATGTTGCTCAATTGATACTGGGATTACCTAGCTGTCACAAAGCCCAGGGTTTGATCTCTAGCACTCCATACACCAAAGGCTTGGAGATAGACATGGGAAGATCAGAAGTTCAAGGTCACCTTTGCCCTCTGTGTTTTTAACTATGCTGATCACTTCTGTCTTTCTCTTTTCAATGTTGTATCTGTAATTCTCGCTGATGAAATCCCCACTTTTCAATGTCAATATGATCCAATTCCCCATAGTTTCCCATCTTCTCATACAAATTTGGGCACATCCAATCTGTTCCAATTATAATTTTTTCTTTCCTAAACCTCAAACTGCCTTTGACTGTAATTTTTGTTTATATAGCATGTAATGAATGATAACTAGATTCAGATGCATGCAATATGGAGGCCAGAGTAGGATGCTGGGTACTTCTATTACTCTCTACCATATTCCCTTGATGCAAGGTCTCTCACTAAACTGAAAGCTCCCTGTTTCATCTAGGCTGGCCAGAGAGCTCTTAGAATCTACCTGTCTCTGTCCACAATGGTGGGGTTATAGGGCCTTATAGACATACTTGGCTTTTTGTGAGGTTGCTGGAAGTTCAAACTCAGGTTTTCACACTTACAGAGTGACTGCTCTTACTTCCTGAGCCATCTCCCCTACCTTTCCACTGCTCTTCTTAGAAACAGGTTTTAGACATACTAGAAGGCATTACTGTGCCAGTACTCTGGGCCCATGGAGATTCTGAGTCTCTTTGGGTCTCTACTTGTGTGGCTCATGGAAGAGATCCAATCCCTTCTCTGCAAAGATGGAAAGCAAACTGTGTTTTCTCATGAAGAGCTCAGTGCAGCCCTGGGCAATCCAGCCAATATGTTTTCCTGGAAAACCCTGATGAGTAGCATTTGTGGAGATGGTGGTAGTGGGGAATGGTGATTTCAGAGGCATTCGTAGTTTCAGGAACTGGTTACTTACTTGGAGAGATGTTTAAAGCAAACATTAGTGATACAGAACTCACAAAGATCTGGAGCATGTGTCAGGTGCAATTTTAATTTAACTCTTTCTAAACCGATATAAATCAACTCTCCTTTCCTCCTTGAGCATTGTTTTATTGTGTGGAACTATTAGTGTCCTTCCTTCCACTTTTCCCTCTGTTCTAAGATACTAGCCAGCCATCTCCAGGAATTTTTGTCTTCTGCCTCCCCAGTTCTAAGTTTACAAGCACTGACCAACACCCTTATTTTTAACGTGGGCTCTAGGGATCAAGTTCACATAATTACTTTATGTGAAATATAAAAAAACCATATACTTTATTAATTTATCTCTCCAGCTCAAACGTTAGTATGTATTAAAAGTTTAGCACACTGTTTAGCACGTTGTAAACCCTCAGCAGATGTGGGTTTTCTTCTTCCCTTTTCATTGACCTCAAACATCTGGGTATGATCATTCTTTACTAAGTTCACTTCTTTCAAAAAACCTTGCATGCTGACTGTCATTT
>CABHPQ010140485.1:0-16032 GCA_902168405.1 Peromyscus aztecus | reverse complement strand
AAAAAAAAAAAAAACCACATAGCTTAACTTGCTTCACAGTCCTATTGCCAAATGCACTGAATCTAGTTACAGTAGTGTTTGCTGGAGTGTTAGCTGGGTAACTTCCATAAACGTTAATTGAAATTACCTGAATGAAGCCTCAAGCGAGGCTTTGAAAATAGACACTAACCTTGTAATTGCCTTGTTCTCCTTTTACCCTCTTCTCTTTTCTTAAATAACAGAGCTGTGGCTGATGAGCTAGATGTCACCTTACAGATGAAGGTAGAATGGCACAGTAATTAAAAACCAACTGTACTTTGTTTTAATAAAATACTCCAATAGAAGCACAAGATAAAGCAATTCTTGTGAAATGTCAGGGTGACCTAGGGTAAGCCTAAGAGGAAGGTGTAAATGTCTGTGGCAGGGAGACCCTGAGAACAGATACCATCCCAGCATGGAGAGGGCCCTCACACTTGGCTTGGAATCAAGGTTTGAAAACTGTGTGCAGTCTTTTTTCTGTCATGAAATGAGATGGCTATTTCAAAAATTTCACTAAAGCCTGAATTAAAGACACAAAAATAAAATAAGGAAATTTTGGGAACAGGATTCAATACTTGCCCCATTTTTAATTTTTTCCTATGTATTTTAGCATTCAATTACTCTGAGTCAGTGTAATAGCCTCATCAATTGCAACTAAACTTCCATTTTCAAGAAAGTAAAAGGGATGCTTGTTTGGCAGTGCGAGTGCTGCAGACAGAACTGGATTTGGATGCTGTCTCACTATGTACTGGGTGAAATTTGGGACAATTTTCTCAATTTCTTAGAGCAGCACTGATAAACCTTCAAGTAAAGAAGTTCAGGCTCACTCTTTCCAGCCTCTTATACAGAAAAGGTGACATTGATACATCCAGTACATCAAAGAATATACTTCTCCCACTTAGTTCCTTCAATGATACAGGCTTATGCAATGCTTCAAGTGGTTAATTATTAAGATAAAGTTAAAAAATATGTGTTCTGTGAAGTACATGTAGCTCATAAATAAAGCCCTTCCCCAGCCTTAGGTTTGTCTCTCAACACCATACAAAGAAAAAACTAATTAATTTTAAATAAAGAAATGTGTTCTACCTCTTGCTATAACATTGTTAACAATTAATATTTTTATTGCTTACAGCTAAAGATAAGTCATCAAATACTTATCTAATTTTACTGTAATTTATCCACTTTCTAATCAAACTAGAAAGTGTTGTGATGAAGAATGGTGATCTAAGACCAAGCATTATATGAAGAACAGAAGAATGGTTATCTTAAGAGACGGGATTCCTCTCTTGTAAAGGAATTTAGGAAAATATGGGGGAAACAAGAGAAATTAGGAGTCTATTCCAAAAACTACGGGACAAAGCTTGTAGAATCTACTGCAACTCATACAGAAAACAGAATATACAGGAGGAAATGCAGAGTGGGAAGATCCAGATAACATGAAATGATGACCTTCTCACATTCTATCAATCACTTTTAGTAAGTCACTTGACCTAATTAGAATTCACTTTACAAACAGAACATCTCACAGGATGTATTCTGCCAAAGTCACTTTAGGAAATGTCCAGGTTATAGTTTAGTTAAATGTCCAGTTTTGCCTAGAACAGCCTCTATTTAGGTTTGTTGTTTTAATATTACTGTTATTACTTCCACCCTTTTATTTGGGTGACAATTCAAATTTTAGCTTTTGTGGTGGTTTGAATGAGAACATCTACCACAGGCTCAAGTACTTGAACACTTGGTCCCCAGTTGTTGTGGAATAATATTTTAACTGGGAAAGAATGTGTTACACTTGTTTATGCTGCATTTGTTTAACGATGTAAGGATATGTGTTTAGTTATGTAAAGATGTGTTGTATCTATTTCACCTTGCCTGCCTACAGCACCTGGTTGGTCTAATAAAGAACTGAACAGACAATAGCTAGGCAGAAGAGGGATGGGTGAGGCTGGTAGGTAGAGAGAATGAATAGGAGGAAAAATCTAGGCTTGGGAGGAAGGAGGGAAGAGAAGGAGGAGAAAGAGGGAGACACCTAGGGCCAGCCAGGCAACCTCCAGCCAGCATACACGAGAAGCAGTGAAAGTAAATTATACAGAATCAAAAGTAAAACTTTCCAAGGCAAAAGGTAGATAAAGAGATTGATTTAAGTTAAAAGAGCTAGCTAGAAATGAGATTAAGCTAGGCTGAGTATTCATAACTAATAAGAAGTCTCTGTGTCATGATTTGGGAGCTGGTTGGTGGCCCAAAACATAGAGCCTGCTATACCCAGTTGGCACTGTTTGAGGAGATTATGCAGTTTTTAGGAGGTACAGCTTTGTTGGGGAAAATCCATCACTGGGAGTGGACTTTGAGTATTTATAGCATCACCTCACTTCTAGTTCACTCTCTGCTTTCCTAGTATTCCAACAAAATGTGATCAGCCAGCTCCCTGTTCTAGCTGCATGCTCCCAAGGTGCTCCCAATGCACTCCCACAATTATGGACTCTCCTTCTAGAACTGTAAGCCCAAATAAATTTGTTCTTTGTCGATTTGCCTTTGATCATAGCATTTTATCAGAGCAACTAAAAGTAAGTGACCTACTATTCTAACAGTTAATGTTCTTACATGAGGGAACACTCAGGCCTCTGTTATGATTTTTAACCCATAATTTTTATTTAGGCATCCAAGTCACTGAAGTCCATTGCTCTGCGTCATAACCCAACCCTCTGTAGAAATTGAAGTTGCATATGAAATAGAAGGGAAACTGAGATGGAATGTCAGGTTGGTAGAAAAGAATGAGTGTTCTGAGGAAAAGAAAGAAAGCCATACTGGGATACAACCTCAACATCACAATTACAGCATTAAGGCAATAACGTTTACAAAGACTTTCCTGTCAGGAGGGATGAGTCTTAGGAAGCAGAAGACTCATACTGAAGATCTGTGTGATGGAAGTCAGTTTCTAATGCCGGGAGGTTTGAAGTAAATTTGTAAATGCTGATAAAGTTGACAACAAATTAAATTAATAGCCACATCTTGGGTCTTTAATGACAGGGGCTTGCTATATGGCTCCAGGCTAGCCTCAAACTTGTAGTGATCCTCCTGTCCCAGCCTCCAGAGTACTGGGACAAATAGGTAATGTTGATGAAGGTTCTGAGAAACCTTGTTAAATTTTACCTGAGAAAATTAACCACACATGGTGCCAGTTCAATTGTAATGGCTATTTCTTTAGTTCCTTGTGGTATGCAGATTAACTCTTGCATGCATTTCTTCTCGGGTTGAAACATACAAAGCTGTTGCTTTTCAACCACTTCACTTGAAAGCTGAATTCCATCTGGCTTGGCCTTGAGATAGAAAGAGAAAGAAAAGCAGCAAAATTCGGCATAATATATAATCTTGAACCAGGACAGGCGGTGGTAGGAGGCAGGAAATAGGTAAAAGTCACTTGACAAGAAATTTTTGAGCACCTGTTCTTATATGCTAAGGAAATGATCTTAATTCTTTTATATCCAACACAGTAAACTAGCAACCCCTAATACTGTTAGGGGAAGGAAGGAATGAAGTAACAATAATTATAATTCAACCAATCAGAAGAATGATCAATAAAGTCATAGGAAACAGCAAAATGCTCTCAATAATAATATTAAATGCAAATGATATCAACTAACATTTAAATAGTTCTAGACGGTATGTCTCCATCAAATTCCTCTCCTCAGGACTCAGGGAACCCTCCAGAAGAGGAGGAGGAATTGTTTTAAGAGCCAGAGGAGATGGAGAATACCAAAGAAACAGGTCTTCCACGCACAAGACCAATGCACATGTGAACTCAGAAAGACTGTGCTAACATGCTCAGGACCTGCAGGAGTCCACTGCAGATGGGGTCCCAGCACTAAGAAGAGAAGTAGACACAAGTCCTCATCTCTAACCCAGAAGCTATTTCCAATTGAAAGCCACTGCAAACAAAAAATTATTTTTCTCCAAATGAGTCTCACTTGGGAAACAAACCACTCTTTTTATTTATTTTTTAATTTATTATTAAGAGATTTTCTATTCATTTTACATACCAACCACAGAATCCCCTCTCCTCCATCCTCCTGCCCCCAAGCCTTCCCCTCCATTCCCACCTGCTCCAAGGCAAGGTCTCCCGTGGGGAGTCAGCAGAGCCTGGTACCTTCAGTTGAAGCAGGTCCAGGCCCCTCCTCCCTGAACCAAGGCTGCGCAAAGTGTCCCACCATAGGCACTAGGCTCCAAAAAGCCGGCTCATGCACCAGGGATGGGTCCTGATCCCACTGCCTGGGGGCCCCATAAACAGATCAAGCTAAACAACTGTCTCGCCTATCCAGAGGGCCTAGTTCAGTACCATGGGGGCTCCTCACCTATTGGTCCACAGTTCATATGTTTCCATTAGTTTGGCTGGTGGTCTCTGTCCATTTTCCCCTCATGATCTCGATGTCCCTTGCTCATAGAATCCCTCCTCTCTCTAACTGATTGACTATGGATCTCTGCATCTGCTTCCATCTATCACTGGATGAGGGCTCTATGATGACAGTTAGGGTATTCAGCCATCTGATCACCAGATGGCCAGTTCAGGCACCCTCTTAACTATTGCCAGTAGTCTAAGGTGGGATCATCCTTGTGGACTCCTGGGAACTTCCCTAGCACACTAGAAACAAACTCCTCTTAAGGGTAGTCTGCATGCCCAGCAATAGATGGCCAACACAAAAATGGCATCTTTGGAGGTTCTTTGTCTCATAATATTTAATCAGGGTATTTTTAAAAAGTATTTTTATTTATTTATATCTCTTAAATTTATTTATTTATTTATTTAAACCTTACAGGTCCTTTGTGTATATATTGTGGCTTTGGGTTTTGTGTTTTTATGTGTACAAAAGTGTGTGTCTGTGTCTATACATGTTCCTTCTGAATTTTTTCTGGCTCCTTATGTTTGTTTGTTTTATCCTATTCTGATTTGTATGGCTTTAATTTACCTTATCTTGTTTTATTTTTATTATATAGATACCTGTTTATTTTCTAAGGAGAGATAGAAAGTGTGTGGATTAGGATGGGAGGGGAAGTGGGAAGGATCTCAGAAGAGTGGAGGAAAGGGAAACCACAATCAATATATTGTATGAAAAAATTTATTTTCAATAAAAGAAAAATAGAAAAAAAAGACACTAAATAGCTGGCTGGATTTGAAAGCAAGATACAATAACTATCTGTTACCTCCAAGAATCCCACCATTCTGGGCAGACAATTCCAAACTGAAAGCCAAAGGGAAGAAATCCACCTACCAAGCACACAGAAGCTGAAACCAGGTGGCATAGCTATTCTAATATCTGATAAACTAGACTTAAAAACTAGCAGAAATGCTGAGGAATACCACTACATATTGAGAAAAGACACATTCCATCCAGATGACTTAACAGTTACAGATATTTACAAAGGGAATGTTGGGACACCAAATTTCATAATACAAATCTAAAGAGCACAAATTCAGATACGTCCTGATCTGAATAGTTGAAGATTTCAGCACTCCATTCTCATTCTTACATACGTCAATACGAAACTTCAGAGCTAAGCTATACTGTAGATCATTTTTATTTAATAGATATCCACAGTACATTTCAATAAACAGATACAGCATGTCCATTACACTCAGATTTCTCTAACAGTGGTGACAGATGTCACAAAGCAAACATCAAGAGATAAAAAAGAATTAATATAATTATGTGTGTTTTAATACATCATATTGGAATGAACCTAGAAATGAATCAACAGGACTATAAACCACAGAAGCTACACATATGTTTGGAGACTGAACAACACAATGCAAATAAACAGTGAGTCATTGAAGAAACAAAAAAAAATCCTAGAATTAAAATGAAGGGTTGGCTTATTAGAACATCTAGAATGCAACTAAGTCATATCAAAAAGGAAAGTTTATAGCTCTGAGTGTTTGCATTAAAAATCAGGGCAGTATCAAATAAATAACCTAAAATGCATCTCAAGTTCCTGGAATGAGAAAACAAGTCTTATTGAAGTAAATGGCAGATAGAATAGATTAGAGCAGAAGTTAATGAGCTGGAGACCGAGAGAACAATGGAGAATGAAGCTGACTTTGCAAACAAAAATGAGATCGACAAACTTCAGACAAACTAACCAAAAGAAAGAGAAAAAGATCAACACTGACAAAAGTAGTTGTGAAGAGGGAAAGAGAAAAATGGGCTCCATTGGGAGAATACTTTGAAAGTTTATCTTACTAATAAACTGGAAAACTGAAACAAAGAAATAAATTCTCAAACGCATTCCCTAACTTAAGCCAGCCCAGAGGTAGAAAGGGATTGAAACACTAAAATCTCCTCACAGCGAAAAACCTAGGACTTGAAAGGGCCATGGCAAAATTCTACGAAATGTTTGGGATGGCACTAATACCCACAATTCTCAAAATGACCCAAAATTGAAACAAATAGAAAGAGAAAGAATGCACATAAATTCACTCTACAGAGTCAAGTACAATACTCAAACTGGACAAGGAGATTACAGGAGATTAAACTATAGACCAATTTCCCTGATAAGCATTTGTGAAGAGTTCTCTATAAAGTGCAAACCGTAATGATTATCTTTAATCATCAACTTGACACAACCTGCAGCGACCTGGCAAGAGAGTCTCAATGAGACTATCAACCTTGGGCTGATCTGTAGGCATGTCTATGCAGGGCTGTCTTAATCAACTTAACTGATGTGGAAAGACTTGGGGTACTGTGAGTATGTTTCCAAACTAAGGTTCCTGAACTGTACAGAGTGGGGGAAATAAAACTAAGCACAAGCAAGCAAGCTTGAATGCATTCATTCCCTTTCTGCTTTTTACTGAGGATATATCCTGACCAGCTGCCACCATGATTCCCTCATATGATGGACTAGAAGACCCAAATAGTTGCTTTTGTCTTAAGCAGAAAAACAATTCTTAAGTATCTAAGCACTCAGTCTCAGATTATTACAAAGCCATAGTGACAAAAGCAGCGTGATAAAACACAGGCACAAAAAGATCAACAGAACCACAGGACACCCAAAAATGAGCCTACATACTTACAGCCACTTAACTCTTGGCAAAGGTACCAAAAACTAGAAAAGAGCCCATAAGAGGGAAAAAACTCTTAAGGTATAAAAGGAAAAAAGAGAGGTTGTAACAGAATCCTTGTGACCTAAGGACAGAAGCAGAGGCTATTGGAGTGGAAGAAGGAGACCAGCAAGAGCAGGCCAGGGAGATGGAAGTGTGAGAGAGAGAGAGGAATAAGAACAAAGTGTGGGGGGCAGAGAGATGACTGAGCAAGACAGATGACTCAAGTTTAATTCCTAGGACCCGCCTAAAAAGCCAGAAGTGCTGACACACATTTGTATTCTGGTATTCTCATCTCCTATAAGACTTCCTGGTATGATAAACTGTAACCCAAATTGTAAGCTAAAAGAAACCCTTTCTCCCCTAAGTTGCTTCTTGTCAGGGTATTTTTAATCATAGTAACAGAAATGACATTAGAAAAGAAACCAGATTCAAGAGCACATTAAGATCATACATCACAACTGAGTTGCTTTAATTTAAGGATGTAAGCTGCCTAGAAGCTTGCAGGCCAGTTAGCCTGGAGTATGCCCAGAAACAGAAGAGACCCTGCCTCAAGAAGAGGAAAGGCAAGAATTAATTCCTGAAAACTGTCCTCTGGCCACCAGACAAGTACACTTGTACATGCATGCTTACACACACACACACACACACACACACACACACACACACACACACACAGAGACAGAGACAGAAACAGAGAGAGACAGAGACAGAGAGACAGAGACAGAGACACAGAACTGTGTGTGATAATGCCATAATAACACTCATTGTTTATCAGGTTAACTTTAATGACAAATAGAAACATTAATTTCCAGTGAGAATCCTTGCTTAATCTGAAAGCCTGTGTGCACATGGCTGTGAAGCACTTTTTAACTCTGTCCTATTTTGGCTGCCTGTTCTGAATCCTCTGCCTATTTCATCTCAAGGCACCAGACTATATGCTCTTTGGATTTAGAGTATGTGGCTTCTTAATCTTAATTAACATGTCCTGTTCTTACAATATCCCTAACTTTAGATGTTGCTCAATAAATTCTCATTAAAGCAAAAGGAACCCAGCATACATTGGTGCTGATATCAGGGATCTTTCCTGAGTCACAAGAAATCTGATTAGGTAGATAATATGGATATTACTATTACTATACACTACACCGAAATTTAATATTGTCCTTGATGATTGCATTTTGGGAGAAATAATTTGCTTTTCTCATATATTTTGTGACCTCAGTATTTTACATCGATGAGAATCATTTTTCTTCTCAGAGTGCAAGTAAAGAACCCAATTATATAAGTTGACTAAATGTTTGTCACTGATTTTTTTAAGAGACACGTGATTTTAAAAAATATACGAAATATTATTCAGGTTTTCTATAAAAGGAAATTTGTAGTAGTTTTTCCATTAAAGCAACATTAAGAAACTATTTATCTTCCTTCTTTCACTGAAAGGAAACCTTGAATCTGAAACCCGAAGGTCACTCTTAGCTGTCTAAAAATGTCATAAAAGGCAGGGACAGCCAAGCTGGAAAGTCACCAAGAGACTTGTTAATGTGTTGTTTCTCTGGCTTCCTGAGTTTTACAATATTTTTATAACATTGCATCCATTTACTAGTAGGTGATACGTAGAAATTCACTCTTCAAATGAGTGGAAATCAACCATACATGTCTCTATGTGAGGTGATTACTTGCTGTTCACAGTATATATTCCACTACATTTTGCTTTGGATTTGAGAAAATATTAATATATTCAATTATGACTTTGTTCTGTACATAACACAATTGTACATAATATGTATAACCATTATACCTTACTTACATAGCTTATTGTTTAAATTTGTGTTGGTAATAAATGTATACATAGCTATCCTCATATATGTTTCAAACAATGCTTTGAATATGTACATTCAGCAATAATCTTTGAATCTGCACTTCATATAGAAATTATACTAAACTGTCAGCATGCTGCAGTTGCCAAGCAAAGAGAAAACAAAATTCAGAATTACAAGATGCCGAATACAAGTTTTCTAGGAACGTAGGCTGGTTGCCTTTAGCAGAGCCCTGCCTCTGGCTCCTGTGATGTACTGGTGGACTGTGGTACAGTTGAAGGCATTTAGGTGAAAGATAGCGGTGTGATTCACTGAGTAATCACTGTGTTGTTGAAGAATATCCCAGTCCTGTTCATATTGTATTTTGGTGCCTGGAAAATATCTTTTAAATGGTTCTGTAATTAGAGTACCAAACACTGAGTTGTAAGGTGTTTCTCTGCTCTTGCACAGTGTCCCAGGATCAGAGGAACTTATGTACATAGCTTATCCACTTTGTGTCTCCAGGCACCATTCCTTGGCCCATCATACATTATCAATAATCACTTGTGAGGTTAACTGAAATTGGGAAATGAGTCTACCTTAATTATTTTTATAACTTTAAATTGGTTTTCCATTTCCCCAAAGGGGAGAAATACAAATAAAATGAAAGATGAGAAAATTGGGAGGAAATATGACATATCTGAAATTACTCCACTAACAAATTATTAACTAAATGTTAATAAATGTGCCAGGCAACTTTCTAGGCAGGTAAGTACTTGAATAACCCATTTAATAGATGAAGAAACTGAGGCACAGAAAAGTTAAGTGATTTGCCTAAAGTCATAAGATAAATAGGTACCAGGACCAGGATTTGATCTAAGCCGTTGCTACTATTCAGATCTTTAATGTCTTCCATTGACCCATGTGTGGAGGGATTGGTCCCCAGCTTGCTATTTGGAGCTGGTGGAAATTTTAAGATAGTAACTAGTAGATATAATTTAGAGGTATGACCTTCTAAGGGGATCTTGAGACCCGGTCCCTGCTGTCTCTCTACCTGCTCTCTGGTCTTTAAAGGGCTTGCAACAGCAAGCCTCTCTACAGTGTCCTTCTTGTCATGATGGATGCCCCTTCCGTGGGTGACAGCAATAGAGCCAGTAGTTCAAGAGCACAATTCTCTGAAGCTGTGAACCATTCTTTTTCTTCTAGTTTCCTACCTCAGGCATTCTGCCATGGTGATGGAAGATATTATCGATATGTAACTACAGAACCTGCATTTGTGACTGAAAAGTTATCCTCCAGAATATTGTGATAACAAACTCACAAAAGTCATAAGGAAAAGAAAAAGATGATTAAAACTGCTTACAAATTTTGAAATTTTGTTATTTATACAAAGTAATAGTGAGTGTAGGACTTGACAGTTGTGAGTCTGCTTTAAAAGACTTTTTACAGGTGTTAAGTAAGTAGAACAAACTCAGAACCATGGGCAAACATTGTACAAGTTAGCCTTTGACAAGAGTACTTGAGAATATTTATTCAGTAACAAAAAGCATTGAGCACTACTGTGCATAGGCAGTCCACCAGTGACAGTGACATGGTGGAGCCATGGATATCAAAGCACTTTTGGTCTGAGAAATGCAGTGAGTTATGTGCAGAGACTAGTTCAGACAACATGACTTTAGAGATGAAAAACTGTTCGACAGGAAGCTGGGTGTGTAGAGAATGGGAGATCCTCATAGCAAAGACGTAAGGAGTAGTAAAGAGAAATAAACAATCAATCATAGTATGATAAAAAGATCAGGGACTTTGGTATGAGAGCAACCAAATCCAGGATGTAGATGCAGGGACATTTCTACCTCTGAGATCTCAGAAACAAGAAACTTCTCTGTTATCCCCAGATTTTAATTTGTTATCTCTCTGTAAAATTAAGACAATACTCACCCACAGAATTATTACAAGAGCTAATCACAAACCAAACCACAAGTTCTGCCTTCATTACTATTGCTGACTAAAAATTGTTTAATTAAGATTATGAGTATCGGGGGAGGGGGGGGGGCCGGAGGAGGGAGAATGGGGGAAACCAAGGCCGAAATGTAAAGGTGAAATATTATTGTAAAATAAAATAACATAAATTCAAAAAAAGATTATGAGTATCATCATTCAGTAAACACGGTTTTACTAGTAATTTTCAAGCAAGGAGAAATCACCAACCATAGTGACTAAATTTTGGTTCTGGTTTCTGTATGGAGCAGAAAGGGTACCCTATTTTCTTTTGATGTGATGGAATAATTCACAAATAGCTAGTAATAAATAATAGTAAATCTATTATTTAATACTCTAATCTATTGTTCTTGCAGAAAAGGGATAAGAAGAAGGAAGAGGAGAAAGAGGAGGAGGAAGAGGAGGAGGAGGAGGAGCAAAAAGGTGTCTGCAGCCACATTCTAATCATCCATTTTGTGGAAACAGCTGAGTCCCTTCCAGTAGGCATGCATAGGCATACTCGGGGGCTGCTAATCTAATGAGTGTTGGGGGCACAGTTGCCATCTAGAAATTATTGTTCTGTCACACAACTAGTGTCTTCTGCTTGTTTTGTGATTTGTATTAGCAAAGATGCCCATGAAACCAGGAAAACAACAGGGACATCGGGGGCAGAATGCTGTTTACAGCATTTTCTGCAGAGCTTTCTCTCTCTCTCTCTCTCTCTCTCTCTCTCTCTCTCTCTCTCTCTCTTGTAAATTGTTTTAATCTAACATCTCCCCTCTCAGGACTGAAATGTCCACAATGTATTCTAGTACATTCACCAGAGCAGATAGAAGAGAATAAAAGGTAATAGCATTCAATGTTATGAAATTATTCTGTGTGAAGAGGTCAGGAGGAAGAATGGGTAGCTGAGAAACAATAACATGAGAATCTTATAGCAGATTCAGAAATGTCCAAGCTCCTGATATAATTTCCATATACTGAATACCCACTTTGTTACTCTGTGTGTGCATGTGCATGCATGCATGCCTGTGTGTGTGTGTGTGTGTGTGTGTGTGTGCATGTATGTGTGTACATGCATGTGTGTACATGCATAACTTCTCAGCATAATTGAAACATATAGCTCAATGTGTAGATGTAACCAACCGTCGTATAAATAAGAAACACAGAACCAATGCAAAGAAGAAAGCCAAGAGGTCAGAGCTAAGAGCCAAAACCTTACCCTTCCTCCTGCAGTGGTCCTACCTCTCCGAAGGAGCCGGTACTTCCTGGGTTAAAGTCTTTTTATATAGCCTCTGTTCTGCCTTCTCATTGGTTGTAAACCCAACCACAGGACTGCCTCATTACGTCCTATCTGTATAGACCTCCAGGTGTTCTATGGTTGGTAATGAGATTAAAGGCATGTGTATCCAATGCTGGCTGTATCCCTGAACACACAGAGACTTACCTAGCTCTGTCTACCAAGTGCTATGATCACAAACGTACACCACCACTGCCCTGCTTTCCTATGGCTTGCTAATAGCTCTGACCTCCAGGCAACTTTATTTATTAACATACAAATAACATTTTGACACAAAGAAAATATCACCATATCAATGTGTTTCTTTCAGAGCTCAATTCTCAGGAGATTTAGGAACATATATTCCTATTTTTTCTTATGGTTTTAAGTTCCTGGAATTTTTTCCTTCTGAGTTGAACTGAATAAGCTACTTATCACTCTCAGCTTGTCCAAGTCAGTATGAGTTCTCTTTCCTGACAGACCTCCAAATTCCAACTTCTGCTATATCAGCAGATTTCATCCAGGTAATGCCTGTGCCCTCCTGAGGGTCACTGAGTATAGACAAAAGTCTGCCTTGATATTTATCCCCATAGGGGTCATTAGTTAACCTTGATTGGTTACCATTCTCAGTTATTTTGTATCTCAGTTACTCAAGCTACTTTCTCCTCAATCCAGAGTCTCGTTCCTTCACACTAGCTGCCAACCTTGTGAGTTAGGTTTTCTGTGGCCTAGTAAGACATTTCTTAAATCTAAGGAAGTTTGTATTCCTTGCTCCCATGCCCTCTAAATAAATGCTCTGTAACCCAACTCAGGAGATATTTTCTCAGACTTATTTCTTCTTAATTAAAATTATTTCTACACTCAAATATGTTAACTTTATATATACTTCCACTCTCAGTTTTCTAGTTTTCTTTTTAGAAACTAACATACTGATTTACATATTTTATTTGATCATATTTGCTGCTAGGAAGTGTTACAATTCAAAACTTCAGTTCATATTTTATATTTCTTCAGTATATTGACTTCATATTTAACTATGTGAGAATGTATTTGTCATATTAATAATGTTTGCCTAAACTTATTGATAATATATGGAAGTTACATTGATTTCTAAGAATTAAATATTAACTAGTTTTCTTTTTGTTTCAGTTTGATGTTCTACATCTTACATTTTCTCTTGTTGCTAACAGAAATTAACAGGAAAAAAACAGCATATTCAATCTCATATATAATAAAGAAATGCAAATTGGATATTTTAAAACTATCAAGTTGACAAAAAATCAAGGAAAAGTAGCATTTACTGTTCATATGTATATTGTGGAAAAAGTCCCTCAGTTGGTGGAAGTAATAATTTAACCTGGTACAGTTTTATGGAATAAATTCTAAAAATGTCTATCAAGATCTTTAAAAATGTCTATACCATACCCTTACCAACAAATGTACAGGAATTTAGTCTTAACAAGTCATATGAGAGAAGTATAGACATACTCACACACACACTCACACACACACACACACACATTACATTATTTTATATTATATGTACATAATTATAATAACACCCGAAGAAATAATCAAGATGCCCCCCTCAGTCCATACATCTTTACTTGCAAGTATTCACTGCAATGAGTCATGATCTGGTTTAAGGCCTCTGACTACTGCTGAGCCCTCACTGGGACTCCTCTTGGACATCCTGTTGTTGCCCCATGTCATGGAGAACCCGTCACTTTGAATCTGCAGGACTTGGTCTTTCATGTGTTCCAGCAGATAGTAGATAGGTGGATGTTGTGATTGCCAACTCATATCCCTGGTTCCGGGCCTGGATAGTAGCTGTGTTGGTCAGCCTGACAGCTCTACTTCATCCTCATCACCAGGGCGAGCTCTCCAGCCCTGCTCTGGCTAGCTCACCCTATGCAAGGGGCAGGTCCACTTCTGCTCTCATACTCTCCAGGCTGGCTCACCTGAGCCCTCTTCAACATGGTCAGCTCTACTGTACTGCCCAGGTGCAGGCCTGCTCTCCTAGTGCTACAGCTGGTGAGGGACAGGGCCAGCTGTCTGGCTTTCATGACCTCAGTGCCAGCTCTCCCACATGCCACAAGCAGTGAGAGGTGGGGAAGGAGGGCAACTCTCACTCGCATGGCAGACAAGGGGCGGGGTCTGCCCCCCATCTTCTGGCTGCCCAGGCAAAGTGCAGGGCCTACACTTCTGAGTGCTGCAGTTGATGAGGGCCAGGGTCAGTTCTCTCACCTGAACAAAAAAGCCTTTTAAAGAGAATGGACAGATGGATCAGTTATCAAGAGCACTGGCTGGCAACCATGAGGACCAGAGTGATTCCCAGCAGCCACACAAGACAGGCGTTCAACAGGTGTTTGTGAAGATGAGAAGAGGGTTTCTTTGTCTTGGATCCCCTCAGCTGGAGCAACAGGCAGCTGTGGACTGCCCAATGAGGGTGTTGAGAGCCAAACATGTCTCTTCTGGAGAGCAGCAGTCACTCTTAATAACCAAGCTATCTCTACAGCCCCATGAGAAGAGGATCTTAGCTTGAGGACAGGATAACTTAGAAGAGGGATTGTAATGCTTTGAAAATTTTCCTTAAGGCTGCACACCAATTTTTGTGGTCAATGGATACTAGGAGCTAAATTATTTTACATTAGTTTTTTCTACTATATTCACTTAAAGATTATAATATAAGCAGCAACCTGGTGAAAGAATGCTAAACCGCTATAATGCTTGGCTTGCAAAGACCTATTTCCAAATGAAGTTATATTCACTGGTTTCAGACAGACATAAAATTTTGTGAGACAGTATTCCATGCATTACAACTATACTCTAATATTTCTCCTTATAATTTTTTTCATTTTGTTAGACTGACATAGAGTCTGAGAATTTACATTGCTGCTAGAATTTAAGACTGATAAAGAAACACACAAACTCTCTTTTCTTCATTAATTAATCAAATATTTATGGATGAATAGGCACTTTGTTTTATTGTTTTAGACACATAGATATGTCTTAACTCATCCATTGAGGCACTTGACCCCACGGAGTTTAGATTCTCAAATGGGGATGTGGAAGATAACAATTCAGATATTTAAAAGGAAATGAGTAGAGAATGAAGAGAGAGAAAGGCCTTGAGGGTGAATTCACCGAGAGCTGAAACTTGAATGGAGATCTGAAGGATGAGAAACAGCCAACCATGTGCATGTCAATAAAACATATGAAGGAGTCATAGCGATTGTAGAGACCTTGCATTATGACACTCCTGTGGTCTAATCAAGGGGTTTCAAAGAGATGAGTCTGTATGAAATGCAGTCAGCAAAGGGAAAATTTTGACCATGAGTCAAGAAAGGGAGATAAGGTCAGGCTACTTTTGACCACACCAAGAATTCAGATTTTCATCTAAGTGAAAAACTAACAGTATGGGAAATGTATTATCTGATGTTTACTTTTGAAATAATTTTCTTTTGTGTATGTGTATATCTGTATGAAAGCAGGAGAAAGAATGTATGAGCAGACAAAGTCAGCCTCAGGCGTTGTTCCACAGACAACCGTGTCTTTTGAGACAGGGTCTCTCACTGGCCTGGAACTCACCATTTAGGCAAGGCTGATTGCCCAGTGAGTCCTAGATATCTACTTGTCTCCAGGTCTTCATTTCTGAAATTACTAGTATATGCAACCATGCCCAGTTTTTCAGGTCTTCATGACCTGAACGCAGGTCTTCATGCTTGTGCGGCAGGTGCTGTACTGACTAAAGATTGCCTCTTGTTAATTGGAAGCAGGTAGACACTCCACCCATTCTTCAGGGATGGTGCTACAGTTTGGACTGTCATCAGTGTAAGGATTTGGTCCTTAATTACGTCATCAGCCTTCGA